>PVIH01015277.1:0-50308 GCA_004025045.1 Sigmodon hispidus | reverse complement strand
GCCAAGCTCTGCTGCTTGGTAGAGTTGGCACATGGTCCCTTGTTCAAATACAGTTTCATTATATATCTGCATATGATAATAGCCACACAACACGATCAATGCTAGGTTATTTAGAAAGAGTCTCTGCCAAAGCTGTTAATATATAACTCTTCACTTTAGCCTCAGGCAGATTTTTTTAAACAAGGGCAGAAAGCAGCCACGTTCTTCACCAAAATATCATGAGAACTATCTCTAAGGCATATATTTAAACTCCTCTCTGAAATCTCTGGAGCTAGGCCTCACTTCACAGTTCAAATCACCCTCAGCACCGCTGTCTTCTATGATCCTACAAGTATGGTCCAGTAAGTATGCCACACTTAAAGCCTACCACTGCTTTCATAACCCAAGGTCCCAAAATATCCATCCCTCTAAACAATAACATGATCCAGCATATCACAGCAATATTGGAGTCCCTTGTATCAACTTCTGTCAGTGCATTTAATTATGGCTGATTTATAGTTCAGAGGTTTAGTCCATTATTGCCATGGTGGAAAGCATGGCTACATGCTGGTAGACATAGTGCTGGCAAGGTAACTGTAAGTTCTACATCTGAACCAGTAGACATCAGGAAGAAAATGTGAGCCACTAGGCCTGGATTGAGCTTCCAAAACCTCAAAACCCACACCACAGTGACACACTTTCTCCAACAAAGCCATGTCTCCTAATAGTGCCACCCTCTATGGACCTATGGGGACCATTTTCATTCAAACCGCCACATATGGTAAATACTTTACATGTCAGTAGATGAATATTCCCCTCAGCCTCCATGGGCAACGTGCCTACTTTCTCTTTCCTACTGAGGCCCTGTCTGTGGCCATACTGCTGGGCTCTACTATGGTGAAGGTAGCTGAGATGTTCTTAGAAGCCATGGCCCATGTTTTTTGTCTACATCTAAGGCATAATTTCTCAACGTTTCCAAAACTCTGTCTTTGTGACTTTTCCTGCTGCTGAGATAAAAACACCCTGACAGAAGCAACTTAAGGGATTGAGGGTTTATTCAGTTCACAGTTTCAGGGTACAGTCCATCATGGCGGTCAAGAACTAGTAGCAGGAGCTTAAGGCAACTGTGTAGTCAGGAAGGAGGGAGCAATGATATCTATCTCTCTATAATCTATCTCTCTATCATTTATCTCTGTCTATCATTTATCAATTAACAGGTTGCGTACCCCAGGAGTACTCTCACCATGGCACTTTTCCTCACTTTGGAGACTCAGTGACCTGCAACGTCTCAAGGTTGTAACAGGCTTTCTTGGACCATTAGCCTCAAAATCATGATACAGAGACTTATTATTAGTTATAAATGCTTAGCCGTATCTTATGCTTTCCCCACTAGCTCATATAACTGTTTCTCTTCGTTTACATTTTGCCTTGGGGCTTTTTACCTTTCTTTCATTCTGTATGTCCTACTCTGTGTCTATCTGTCTGGCAGTTGCCTGCTTGGCTAGTCCTGGGCATCTCCCTTTCTCTCTCATTCTCCTTTCTCATTAAGCCTAAATTCCTCCTCCTACTTATTCTCTCTGCCTGCCAACTCCACATATCCCTCTCCTGCCTAGCTATTGGCTGTTCAGCTTTTTATCAGACCAATCAGGTGCCTTCGGCAGGCAAGGTGAAATAACAACACAACATTTTATAATTAAGCAAATGAAGTAATCTTTGCCTATTTAAATAAATGCAACAGAAGCAAACCAATACACCTTCACTTAGTTAAATATTCCACAACATAAACAAATGTAACAAATCTTTACATAGTTAAAGTGACATTCCACAATATAAGGTCTGATCTCTGGGGATTTGGATAGGACCTCCAGAAATGTTGTGGAGTATCCACCAGAGAATACTGCTCGAACATGAGTTTAAGCCAGCAGAAAGTCTTTATTAGCCATCCAGCAACTACACTGCATGTTTCAGATCTCATTGTAGCACTGAGCTTTTCTCAATGTGAGCTTTTAAGCACAAATCCATATCTTGTGGTGACATACTTCAGTTAACAAGAACAGTTAGCCAGAAGCAGAATTACAGAAGCCAAAACGCAAAGTTAGTACATTTAAAGACTTTCCCAGAACTATGGACTTTGATGGATTAGGTCTTTGTTTTCATTTGGGCAGGTGGTATTGTCTACGTGCTAAGTGATGGCCTGAATGGTACTTCCATCATGGAATCTGTTATGCAAAGGTCTGAGGACCTGTTATAATGATGAGACTTTGTACTTTTCCAAAGACTACAAGACATGGAACATTACTGCCCTGATTGTGAGTGGAAGCTAGCCTTATTGTTTTTTAATTTTAAACAACACTGACTAAATTTCTGCATCAATATCAATAGGAAAAATACATGTGAAAGTTATGTGACACTAAGGACTTGTGAGAGTTTAATTGGTAAAGTGCTTGACATGCAAACATGGGAACCCAAGTTTGATCCCCAGAACCCACATAAAAATCTTAGTGTTGTGGCCTGTGCTTGGCCCAGAGCTGGGAAGGCAAAAACAGGAGGATCCCTGGAGCTCTCTGGTCAGACAGCCTAGCTAAACTGTTGAGCTCCAGGCTGAGAGCAGGACCCTGTCTCAAAAAACAAAGTGGACACTCCTGAGGAAGGATCTCTAGCCCCCATGTGCACCTATACCCACACTCTCCTATGCATGCACACACTTCTTTGGTACTAGATGTGGTCGCATATAATTATATGCCATCCCAGCACTTAGGAAGCTCAGGCAGAAGAATAACAGATTCAAGTTCAGCCTGAGTTGCATAGCAAGAGCTTGTCTCAAAATACCAGATAACACACACACACACACACACACACACACACACACACACACACACACACACAAATAAATGAATAAATAACCTTTTTGATAATTTTTAGGGGTGTAAAGAAGTTCTTAGACTCAAGTGTTTGAAAACAGCTAAGGGCTGAGGTGCCCCTATTGTTATGAATCCTTTGTATTTAATGCATTTTATATGACAGCTCTTTATTCTAAGTCACAGAAACCAGAGCACTGGGAGTTTTCCGTTTTCACAGCACAGTAGCTACTAGGTTCTCTGATGATCTAATTGTGGTTTGGGGCTTTAGCACGTCTTCCAAATGATGGTGTTGGACTCTCACTGACCTGAGCCACTGATCAGTCACCTCTGCTGCAAACAAGGATGTCTGCTGCCCTCAGTCTGGTGTGCTCAGCCTGCATACTCCTAGGCTGTGTTTGTGTTTTATATATTAAACTACAACCCTCTTCTATCTCCTCACTTGCTCTCTTTCTCTCTCTCACTCACCTTTTATCTCTCTCTTTCTCTTTCTTATTTTTCTGTTTTTTTTAAAAGCCTCATCTTCCTTTTGTATCAGCATGATGTTATCTTAAAGCAACTCTTTCTCATTCTCTATAATTTCACTATTAAAACATTTTAAATACGTCATCTTATTTTCTACATCCAAGTCAATGATATCACTGTTAATCATATTAGGCTTTGAAATCGGTCTTCTTTTCTCCCCATAGGGAAGAAAAAGGAGCCCTGTCTGTCATGTGTCTTGCTAGCATAAGGCTTCTCTGAAGGCTCTCGAAGGCCTGGCAGTTCTGACAGCTGACTGCCGCTCCCACTTACATTTCAGTCTTTCTATTTTTGTCTTCTGCCCTCAGCTCCAGATCTTTGCTGTTCGCAAACCATTATTGTCTTCTGGAAGCAACCCTCGCAGCTGTGGCCTTTGTTGACAAATTGTTTCATCTCCTCTGGGCCTTAAATTATTTTCTCTGAAGTGAAAAGTCACTGGATATTTCTAGAGACTGTTTTAGGGTCACAGTTTGGTTTCTCTGACTGTGAGTGGTTCCAGCCTCTCCCATCCTTGTCCTTCCCTCAGAGGGGAGGGCTCACTCACTCTTGACACTCTAGTTTTCCTATAGCTCTACTGTCGTTTTCGGAATTCAGGACTTGCTCTGTACTGGTGTGACTTTCATGATTTGGATGGTTGGTTTTACATTGAAAAACTTAACAATGACAAGTCTTAAATTCTTTAATAAAGTCTTGCTGCAGATATACAAAGGTGGTTCTATCTGTCTTGTCCTGATAATCAATTCTTAATTGCTGGCGTGTCTCCCCTCTTGGTCTTTCTCTTGCAACGTTTCTACCTAGGACCTGGATGTTCTCTGCTAGTTTGCTTCAAGCACTCTGGAACCCTTGGGACCTTCTGGCAACAGTCCTGAAATCCAAGCTGTGTAGGAGGCTGAGGTAGGTGAATCACAAATCTGAGGCTACAGAGCAAGTTCAGTGCCAGCCTGGTCAACTTACTGAGACCTGGCCTCAGAGTCAAGGTGAAAAGAAGGTTGGCCTTGTGGCTTTACAGTTTGGCCGTAGCCAGGGGTAGTCCAGATCTTCTGGTCTGGCTTCTGTTTTCCCAGCATCCTCTTGTGCCCCTTGCATCTCCATAGTATTTACATAACCCAGTTTAACAACCTGCTGCCTTTCTTCCTGTTTTGGCACCCATTGTCCCTTCTTTATTCTCTGTTAAAGTAATAAGGGTACGTTCCACTGCACTTGCCTGAGAGTCTTGAACTGAACTTGGGTTTCCCGCCATCTGGGTCTGGCCGGCTTGCAACTTCTCTTTGATGTTGTAATGCTTTCTCATTGAACTTGACTGTGGCGCTTATATGGCTTATTTGCTTTATTATTTTTTTGCTCCTAAGATGTGCACATTTTTTTCTTGAGCTTATTTTGCTGTTTTGTTCTGTTATTTTTAATTGCTTCCGACTGGGAGGTGGGGCTGAGGGTGAGATTTGGCTCGAGCTTGCCTCTCTTTGGTATTACTCACATTTCCCCCCCCCCAAAGTCCCACATTCTTAGGAGTTTTTAGGTTCGTGCTCTCTCTCTTCTCTCTGTCTCTCTCTGACAAACCACTCTTGCAAGGCCACTGATGCCGTGTGCAGAGGATGTCAGTAGGAGATGCTCAGGAACCCAGCCTTGTGCAGTCATGAGCCTGGCCATCTGGAAGTCGCCTCTTACTCAATGAAATGGAGTAAACATTGTCCATTATGAAATCCACCACACAGGCTGCCAGGGACGAATGGGATCCCACCCAAAGCCAATCGCTGCTCTGACAGGGAAGTTGGCTAGTACTGCCTGAGACTACTCCAGCCTCCCCCGTCCCTGATGTCACAATTCAGAGGCTGCTGCCTGCCTGGGAAGTTGTAGAAAGCTCTGCAGGTTTTGTCTGTATGTCCTACAGGGCTCCCTGAGCCAGGTCCTTGTCTGATGGCATTTATGAAAAAATATCTCCTCCCCATTCTGGTGCTCTTCTTGGCTTACTACTATTCTACAAAAGAAGAATTCAGACCAGGTGAGTACCAATGTGTCTCTTTTGGAGAAACAGGTTTAAAACAGAGGGGTGCTAGAATGTTCCTAGGGATCTAGCCATGTTCTTGATCCTTAAGTCACTAAGAAAGAGGGAACCCTTATGTGGGTCTGAAACTCTGTATCCTCCAGCTACAAGCTATGGTCAGGAGGAGACAGACAGGGGGAAGCCAAGTAGGCCATGTTTTGCTTGGCACCCAGTATGGAAAGCAATTTCAGATCTACAGAAGTGAAGGTAATACCCAGACCAGATACTCGACTAGATAGCTGTACTCCATAGAAAGTCTGATAGCCAAGGGGTCAAAAGAAAAACTAAAAAGGGCTATAACATTGATGACTAAGTAGAAAGGTTGAAATCTCTCTGAACACATTTTGTGATGGTTATTGAAATTCTATTTTAATAGAGCAAAATCAGGTCGTGTCATAGTGTTGAACTTGGACAGTTTAGCCAGATTCTGACCTATCTGGCCATGTCTTTATGATCTCTACACTTGGAGGTTTTTAAGAATGATGGCGGAAAGGCTGGGCCCTGGACATCCAGAGCTTATTTATGAACATGTCCAAATGTCGCTTCAGTGGTTTACAACATGAGGCAAACTGGGCTCACAACCTTTAAGTATGACAGTGAAATAAGGCTTTTGGGGGCACTCACAGCCTTTGTGGTTCCCAGAAATGCTCCAGGGGAAGAGAGTGATTGTCACGGGGGCCAGCAAAGGGATTGGAAGAGAAATGGCATATCATCTGTCAAAAATGGGAGCCCATGTGGTACTAACTGCGAGATCAGAGGAAAATCTCCAGAAGGTGAGCATTCTGTACCCACAGATAAGTGTGCCTTCCTGTGCTCAGGTTATAGTCTCATATATATACACAAAGGCTTGGCCCCTCCTTTAGGACCCGTACTCTCATATGCAGATACAAATACTCACAGGAATATAAAACTGCTGCTTTTAAGCATACACACATGTACACACACACATATACATATGCATGTGCATAATGTTAGTCACAGAGTTCTTTGGTTGTATATGTTCATAGTCAGGACCTGTACCCTTGTGACTGAGAATCCTGTACCTGCTCATGCGTTTATGTTGTCATGCCCCATAGACCCACAAATTTGAAAGTTCTAGGTCATACCAACATTCACAAATCCCAACCTATCTCCATAGAAACCTGCACCCACGCCCATAATGCATTTTGAAACATCTGTTCATAAACTCTGCAGAGATGAATCATGAACTTAAACTCAAACACAACAATGATTTATCCATTTAAGATATGCCAGAGATCAATGAATATTCAAGCACCCCCAAACAAGCTCACGTGCACACACACATACACACACACAAACAGACACACAGAGTTTCTTATATAAACAGCTCAGTGAAAAAAGCCTCATTTAAGCCCCAGTTACTCCAAATCTACACATGAAAGCCCATGGCCAAGATGGCTATCATTTCTGCTGTGTCCCTCCAGGTGGTGTCACAATGCCTTGAACTTGGAGCAGCCTCTGCTCACTACATTGCTGGCAGCATGGACGACATGATGTTTGCAGAGCAATTTGTTCTCAAAGCAGGAAAGCTCATGGGTAAGCCTCCCCCTCCCTTTTTCCTCCTCTGGTCTTAGAATGCTCAGGAGGAGGAAGGAAACAGGACTGACTCCATGTGGTCTCTCTTAACCCAGACATCTCTTTACAGGTGGACTGGACATGCTCATTCTCAACCACATCACTTACACCTCTATGAATTTCTTCCGTGGTGATATCCACACTTTGCACAGAGCCATGGATGTCAACTTCATCAGCTACGTGGTCATGAGTGTAGCTGCCTCACCCATGCTGAAGCAGAGCAATGGCAGCATTGTTGTAATCTCCTCGATGGCTGGTGAGTGGGTCAGGGGCCAGGGTAGAAGCTGAGATCAAAATAATGCTGGGATTATGCTAGGCTCTGTGGTGAGTACGAGTCTGTGTCCATTTCCATGCAGAGAAGTCACACCGCATAAACTTGAAAGCTCATAGAGATGCTATGCAAAAGACAATAATAAACAGACAGGTTCATTCATGGGGGACTTGGGCTATAAACTCAGTGAGGAACATATATGTTGAAGAAAAGCGGCATTAAGGAACTAGGATTGGTCAAAGTAGGACTGAAAGGAAAAGACAACGGTCGGGGATGCCCAAGGGAAACTGGATGTGTGAGCTGTGCTTGGCAGAGGTCAGGGACAGGAAGAGTTCCTGGGCTCAGCTATTCCTAGTCTCCTCATTAGAGAGACCTGGTCATACTGGATGAAAAAGACTTTGCTTCCACGATAACCAAAAGCCACAGGGTGCTGAGGTCAGTGGATACAAAAACAGAAGTAAGAATAGAATACCTTAAGGACACACGGGAAGATGATTAGCTAGGGAAAACCGAGTAGAGAAACAATGGAGAGGAAAATTGTTCTAGAGCAGTAGTTCTCAGCCTTCCTAATGCTGCAAGGACCCTTTCATACAGTTCTTCATGTTGTGGTGACCCCCAACCATAAAATTAGTTCTTTGCTACTTCATAACTGTAATTTTGCTACTGTTTTGAATAGCAATGTAAATATTTGATATGCAGGATATCTGATTTATGACCTCTGTGCCCCGAGAGGGGTCATGACCCACAGGTTGAGAACTGCTGCTCTAGGGTGTCCGCACAGTGCTTGGCATGCTTGCCCAGCGTGCACCAGCCCTGGAGTTAATCTCCAGTACTGCAGGGATGGGCCAGAGATATCAGTGTGTTCTCGGGACATTTTTCTAAATCTCAATGTGTAGCATTAAAAAAAAATGAGATTTAGGATAACCTTGGTGACACATACCTTTAATCCCACCACTTGTGAGGCAGAAATAGGTGGGTCTTTGTAAACTCAAAGACAACCTGGTTTACAAAACAATTTCTAGTAAGACCCTGTCTCAAAAAAAAAAAAGATGATATTTAAACAAGTAGGAAACATATGCAAAGAAATAATCTCATGACTAGGGTTCTATGGCACAAATGGAAGAGCCCAGTGTTTCGCATGGTGGCAGCATCCACAACATCACTGTGAGCCTTCAGAGGTGAGGATTTAGGGGCAGAAGTCCTACACATGTTTGCTGATTAGTAAAGATGTGGTCGAAAGATCAGAACACAGAGATAGAAACCAGCAGCCTTATAAATATATTTCTTAAGATATAAAAAAAAAATGACCTAAGAGACCATGAACTGTTAAATACTTCACAAATGTCAGTTTTCCTTGAAATGAATAAGATCATCGATGTGGTAAAGCACCCTCCTTTCTGGCCCAGGAAAGGCCTACGTGGTGACTGGATAAAGGAACAGTGTGTCTGTGCCACCCTCAGGCAGAGTGATTGATATGCACCCCTGTGCTTCCAGCCAGCTCAGACTCTGGCCCCTCCTTGCTCACAGACATGCTAGGCTGAAAGCAAAGGAGAGCTTCCAGATGCATACTGAGTGGGAGGGTGCTGGGCACATACTCAGGGAATCCTCTGCATTGGCCAGAACTCCTAAACATGGACCGTGATGTGGGTGACTCTAATAATTCCTGATTCCATGGATAAATGGAGACGCAGGCAGAAACTGTTTCACCTTTGCCTAGCGAATTTAACTTTTTATAATATATATAATCTAAATATACTTGGAAGAAGCAAGGATTACTGTAGACCCTAAGGATCTGATGGAATTCTGATAGCCTATATTTCTGAACATCACGGGCATCTACGGAATGACACAGTAATTTCCATGGGGTCTGGGAGGTAAAAATAGAGTTTTGTAGCTCTCTTGTGTCTGTCATTTGTGTGGCCCAGAGTTCGCCCTTCTTGCTCTAAAGCACATCTCTGAATTTACAAATTAATTTCTCACCCTAACAGAAGGGTATTGTTATCGGTGGTATATTGTTATACACATATATATACATATATGTGTGTATATGTACATATATGTACATGTGTGTATGTATATATATAGTGCATGTGTGTAGTGTTTATGTACATGTGTATGGGTGCCAGACGCTGACCCCAGGTACCTTCTCCAATAACTCTCCACCTTCTTTTTGGAGGCGGGGTCTCTCATCAGAACCTGGAGCTCACTGACCGGCTGGCCAACAAGCCTCAGGAATCCTCCTATTTCTTCCTCCACAGTGTCAGGGCTACAAATGCATGCCCGACCGGGCTTCTGTTGTTCTTGGTTTTGTTTTCGTCTTTCCTGTAACAGAGTGCTGGGGCCCACACTGGTGTCAGGGTGTCATGCTTGAATGGCAGGAATGGATGGAACAGTCTCACCAGCCCAGCCCTGCTGTCTCCTTTTAAATAACCAGGAAGTATGTTCAGTAATCTTTAATTTTAAAAATCTGACTCTCACTAAACATCAAGTTGATCCTGAGGTCAAAAGAAATATACTGGGTTAGAGTTGCAAATCACTTGCAGTGCATTTGAGTTTTTGCTGGGTTACAACACAGAGCTATTGTCTTTTTCCTAATGCATTTCTGGGTATTGTACTTCACAGAGGGTTTGCACTCTTCCTTCAGGCTTGGCTGCTTCCTTAGTTCGCTCAGAGATGGTGCTGATGCTCTCATCTAAAGCTCAGCACCTTTTCTGGCCCTACAAGGTTTTTTTTTGTTTTTTGTTTTTTAAGATTTATTTATTTATTATGTATACAGTATACAGAAGAAGGTACCAGATGTCATCATAGATGGTTGTGAGCCACCATATGGTTGCTGGGAATTGAACTCAGGACCTCTGGAAGAACAGTCAGTGCTCTTAACCTCTGAGCCATCTCTCCAGCCCCCTGAACAAGTTCTTATATTTATTACGTTAATCAGTCTTCCTTCTTCCCACCATGGGCTCTTAGAACATAACTTTAGTTCCTATAATTAAAGCCCAAATTTATCATGTCTTAAGCAAATCTAAATTCATTTTCTCCTATGAAGAGCCTAGGGTAGACAGCCAAGGCTGATAGGAAAGTCCTTATTTACTCTATGAATCTGCCCAAGAACCAAGTCAAGACTACCAGTCCTGTGGTGTTACATTCGCCTGCATGTCCAGGAAGGCTTGCTGTTATGCTTCAATTTTAACTATAGAAAATGAAAGACACATTCTGAAACCTGTAATCTTCAGCCACAGTAGGTTGCAGCTGGGATCTGAACAATATTCCACTAAAAATCAGGGCTTCTCCTTCTACAAAAGAAAACAAAAATTGCTGAATCACTCCCTCCCATACCATTCATGCCAAAAAACACATACGAGCAGAATAAAATGATCCAAATATGCCTGTAAATCCTAGCACTCAGGACACGGAGGCAGGGGGATTGCCATGAATTCCAGGCCACTCTGGGTTACAAATTGAGACTCAGTATCAAAAAGAAAGAAAGAGGGACAGAGACACAGAGAGAGACAGAAAAAGAAAAGAAAAGAAAAAATAGCCTACAAGAAAATGTCTTCCCACACCCACGCTATCATATTCAAGACTACCATGTGGATGAATCTTTACCACCAACACTGTGCAGAGGACAGGCAGACAAAAGAAGGAATGGAGAAAGCATGTCCAACTGGTATTCCTAAAACTGAGATGCTAATGCTTGAATTTTACTTTTAAAATATTCACTGGGTTTGAGGAAAACACTAAATATTTGGGAAAAGCCTATCTGCCCTTCGTTAAAATGGTTCCTCTATGTTTTTGTTCTAGAATATAAATCTGATTCTAATTTTGAGTCCGTGGTTCTATGGACTCCATAACCATAACCCATTGTGCCAGTCACATGCATGGCACAGGAACTGGGCATCAGCTAGGCTTTCCTACCTCTCCTCAATGTGTGGTCCCTCCAAGAAGTCACAAACAGGCCTATGATCCCTCCCTCCAACCCTCCATTCCCTAAATCTATCTGCCCCCATGTCACAGGAAATCTTTTCAGGAAGCGTCAGAGAAATTTAAACAAACCCTCTGTATTCACTGCATTCTAAAAGGTTACCTTCAAAAGCTGTACTCTCTCTCTCTCTCTCTCTCTCTCTCTCTCTCTCTCTCTCTTTCACACACACACACACACACACACACACACACATCTCTTCCCCTCCCCCTTCCCAATACCACTAGGCATCAAACAAAGGATAAGCATCTTACTGCATATAAACGAACAGAAGTTCTTCCATATCAAGGAAAACAAAGGAAGAGTTTGAACTAAAACCAGACATAATTTAAAAAAAAAAAAATGACTGGGTTTCTTAGATCAAAATGAAAGAACATTGAACCCGGGCAATAGCCTCTTAATATTTTAATATTCAGACCCTTCTTTCAACGCTCCCTAACTGTTAATTATTAAAAGATCAACTTTTAATAAACCGATGGTTGAGTGGGTAGATGGGTGGGTGGATGGATGAATGAATGGATGAATGGGTGGATAGATGGAGAGAGAAATCTAATTTTCCATCCTGTCCAAATACATTTGTTCTCTGGCTTATTCAACTATCTACAGAGATTTCAACAGTGTTCTAATGAAACTGTGCAGTACTGCAGGCACACTGTCAAGGTTAAACATTCCCCAAGTCAGTACATTAGTGAGAATGAAATCACTTGCTGGACTGTAACCTTTGTGTCAGCTGAGGGCTGCCTGTGTGGTCTAAACCCAGTTTAAGAATTTAACATTATAGGGAGGGAAGGAAAAAACAGGTTTCCCAACTGCACAGATCAGCTAGAAGGATTCAGAATCCCCATCATGTTTTGCATAAAGACAAGAATGTACAGATGTTAATCTCATGTAGCTCTGGTACTGTGGCTTCCAAAAAGGAAGCCACCACTCCTCAATGTAACTCTGTAGCTTAGGAAGGTGGTAGGGATCCAATGGAGGATGTGTCAGGGTGTGTGGGTGCCAGAGTAGGAAGTCATGTTCACCGCTCACGTAACCTGTTCTGTCGGCTCTAAAAAAGTATCCCACTTACCTTTCGATCCAATTAACTCAGAAATAGTTGTAGAAGATGAGTGGAAGCATTTATGGGATATTCTGGAATTGGAATGTTGTGGGGGCTAAAAATATATAAGGTGAAGTATGTGTACAGTAGCTAAG
This sequence comes from Sigmodon hispidus, assembly GCA_004025045.1. Taxonomy (NCBI): domain Eukaryota; kingdom Metazoa; phylum Chordata; class Mammalia; order Rodentia; family Cricetidae; genus Sigmodon; species Sigmodon hispidus. The sequence continues at coordinate 37,868 of PVIH01015277.1, read as the reverse complement.
TCACCTATAGGGCTTGGAAGAATGCCAAGGAGGTCACAGTGGGATTCACTGAGAACCTGAAGCCTCGAGAGTCACTGTGAATAGACTTTGAGGCACTGCACTTGGACGAGATCTGAGGATTGAGGCAGTTCTGGCTGACTTGTGAATTATGTCCTATCTGCCCCTAAAAGGAGACAAGGAGATTTGAAATCAGAAAGTCTCTCTGATGAAAATAAGAATGATTATTTTCATGTAAAGAGCAACATATTATCCATGACAACTGCTTCAGATTTTCTCTTTACAAAGCTGGGTGGCCTGACGTGGTGACACATTCCAGCAATTTCAGACCTTGGGAGGTGGAGGCAGGGTGTGTGCTCTGCCCTGAAATAACTGTGAGTTTTAAGGTCAAAGCAAACCAAACTACGGTGATTCTGAAACCCTCAAAACTGCCTCACTGCTAGCCATGGCTTTATTCAAAATCACTTCTAGGTGAAAATAGCCACCTCCTCCTCAGGGGTGAGGAGTGTGATAATGCTGCCGGCAAATTCATCTTATTGGGGGTACACAAATAGAAACTAAGGTTTGGAGAAAGAAAACTCATGTGCCTAAATTAGACTCAACACAGATGCATATTTAGGTTTAAAATCTGGCTCCCAAATTTCTCAACAAAACATATGCTGTAAAATAAGATAGTGCTACAAATGAGAGCACAGAGAGAAACAAATGAATTCCTCGTGAAAGATTAAGCATAGAAGAGGCAAGAGCAACAGGAAAAGCAATGCTGTGGATGTTCAGAGTTATTTCTATGATATGAAAGTAATGGCATCACACAGTGAAAATGAAGAAGCATATGTTAATGCTGCAAAGAGAAGGTGGTGGTAGCCTTAAAGCCTCCCATAATCTCAAGGAACAACTTCAGTGCTATAAAGAGACTGACAGGACACAGAACTCCGATTGTCTGATTGTCCAGATGTTCCCAAACAACCTACTCCTTGCTCTGGCATCTTAAAAATACTATAAGACAGTCACAGGTAGTAGCACTGGCCTATAACCCTAGCCCTTAGAAGGCTGAGGCAGAGGACTGAGTGTTTAAGGCTTTGGAAAGGACTATGGGACTTTGAAGGTTTTGAGTGTTTTATATTGCTGTTAACCTGAGATCTTTGAGATGAACAAAAAAGGAAAGATTATCATTTAATAAAGATGTGTTTGTGTGTCAAGTTGACCTTGTCTCAGAAAAAAATCAGGAAACCAAAAAATATGTCTAAAGTTGTAGCTCAGCAGAGTACTTGTCTTCTATTCAAGAAGCCCTGGATTTGGTCCTCAGCAATGCAAAAAAAGTAGGTATGGGCTGCATGCTTGTAATATTAAGAGGAGAATCAGAGAATCAGAAGTTCAAAGCAACTCTCTGCTACACAGGAAGTATCAGACCAAGCCAGCCTAGACTAGAGACAGAGAGAGAATAAAATAGTTCCTGAGCTTGTCCCTGAACTGATTGATGGTTAGTTTTTGATAGATTTGTGGCACTCATCTGAGTGGGATATGGGATGAGTGGAAGAATGGAAATATTTTGAGGTCATTTATATGCTTTATCAAACTGCTTTAGAATGACAGAAGCTTAGACATTTAAAATAGAAAAAAAAATAAAGCCCAACTATGAAAAATAACAAAAATGGATTATAGCCTTTTACACACTACAGAAAACAATGAGTTCATGATTACATAACCACATGAATAAACAAATGGAGAGAGGAGGCATCTCCCCCACATAGTGGAAAGCCAAATGATAAACAAGGACTAAAGGAGGACATTGGAGAATCATCAGCTAGCAACCATTATGGTAATCATTCACCCAGGACACATTAATGAATGCTAAAACCAGAGGTTTAATAACCAACAGAGCATTTGCATTAATCCCAAAGTGCTACCTACTCAACAACAAAAAAGCAAACAATGAATTGAATTGGCCAAAGAACTTGAAAAGATACTTCCTTAAAGAAGATATTCAAGCATCCAATAGAAACATGCAAAGACATTCAACATCTGTAATCACTAGGGAAACCCCATGTATAAGGAGGCACCAGGCCATACACATTAGTATGTTGCTATCATGATAGGCAAGAAGGAAGAAAAGAAGATAAAAAGAAAAGGAAAATAGGCAGACGGAGAAAAAGAATGGAAGCCTGTATAATAGAAGTGGAAATGTAAAATGGTACAGCTGTGTGGGGAAGAAAACACAGCCATTCCCCAAAACATTAAAAAAAAATAGCATGGCCACATAATCTAGCAGCTCTGCTTGTGGGTAGGTACTGAGAGTTAGAATCAGTCTTAGAGATCTGAAAACAGCTAAAGCACAAGAACAACCCAAGCATCCATGGACAGATGAGAACATGGCAAAAGAGCAGGATAGTGTGTGGTCCTAACCTGGAGGAAATCTCGACATATACAGTCAGGCAGCAGCAAAAGAAGAAATCAGTTACTGAAAGCAGACTAGTGGCAGCTGGGAGGGAGAAAATGGGAGTTACTGTTTAATAGTAGGTGTAGAGTTCAGTCTGCAGCATAAACAGTTCTGGAAATGATAGTAGAAGCTATTGCACAACAGAAATGTGCCTGATGCCACTGAACAGTGTGTTTAAAGGTAGTTAATACACTTTTGGGGAAAAAAATCTTAGCATAATTACTAATTTCAAAGGAGGGAAACAATAGTTCTATGCTAGGGAAACTTCAGGGTGCCTCTTAAGTCCAATGACTCCTGATTCATATCAGCAGCCACAGACTGGAGCAGAACCACACATCAGTCTAGTGGGATGGAGTGTGAAGAGCATAGAATTACGCCTGAGATTACCAGAACTGCACAGCTCAAATTGAAACATGCCAGAATAATATCAGACAAAGCCAAACGGGAGGAGAGTGACTAGAAACGTACTAGTGTATGTTCAATGGCCAGCTTCCCAGCAAGGAAAAATTTAAAGGACCTGATTGGTAGCATTTCTCTAGTGTAAATAGTCCCATGATTGCCATAGCCTGACGTCAACTTGTTTGCAAAATTTGTAAACATTGTTCCATCAGTTTTTAGTAGCTGCCAAAAGCCAATCACAATACATTGGCTGGTACAGACAGGATAAGTACTTGTATCTCCCAACAGTGTCAAAGTATGGGCTTCAATGACACCTAGGAATTGTTTCAAAAAGATGTGGACTGACAAGTCCCAACATGCAATGCAACTTGTGGATGCTTTTGCTATAAAAAATATGATAAAGACAAGCATCAGCACTCCATGTGGGTGTGTGGGTTACACAGCAAGAATCCTTCAGCATTCCTGAAATGAGTTATGTGATACCTCCCTGAAAGACATCCACATCCTAATGCTATGAACCTATGAATATGACCTTACTTAGAAAGGACTTTGCAGGTTTAGTTGAATGAAGGCTCTTGAGCTGGAATCACCCTGGATTATCCATATAAGCACTTCAATCCAACAATAAGCACCCCGCAAGAGACAGAGAACAAGAGATGGAGGAAAGAAAGGTCACAAGAATATATACCATTATAGACTAAAGATGTTCCATCAGCAATGCTGACATCCAGGAAGGGTTTTCTCTTGGAGCTTTGGAAGGGAACACAGTCCTCTCAACTGGTTGATTTCACACATCTCCAATCCACAACATTAAGAATAAATGTGCCATCTTAACCCACACACTTTGTCACTAGTTGTCACGGAAGCCCTAAGGACTGAACAGATGACTTCTTTCATTGTCATGCTGTGCTGTGACCAAAGAGGACAGTGTCCCTCTGTGGAAGAAATAGACACTGGAGTATTCCAGGTGGTAGGACATGGGTCAGCACTGACTTCATTTATAAAATTACTCTCAAAAGGCTTGTGGAAGCCATGTGTGGTGGTGAACCCCTGTCATTCCAGCATAAGGAAGGTGGGTCAGGAGTTCAAGAGGTCACTCTCAGCGCAGAATAGTTTGAGATCAGTGTGAACTATGAGACCCTGTCTAAAAGAAAGCTCGGGGGGAAAATAATTTCTTTTGTGTAGAATCTTTCTTTCAACTTTGATAAAAGTTTAAAATTATTTCAAAAGAAGAAAGCATTCTCCATCCTAGGAACCCAATGAAGTGGATGGGGCAAGTGTGTGGGTGAATTCTGGGGGATCTTCTCTTGGGCTCTTTGATGATCCCTATGGGAAATGCTCCCATTCCCAATGGTCCCAAGTGTGCTTGGTCCCACCACTCCCGCCTTCTATCACCAACTGCCTTGCTGGATTTTCAAATAATTTCCATTTCAAGGGAAAATTTTTAACTGCTTTAATTGAATGCTGAGAAAGAAAAATAAGTCAAAATGCTTCATTCTTACCTTTCTTCAAACTTTCAAAGGGATCCAGGCATGAGCCACAGTCACTCAGTCACCAGCTGAGCAAGTTCCTACCAGAAATCTACTGTTTCCATGACCCAAGCTAGGAATCCTGCTAGACTCTCCCCTCCAAGTCTCCCCTTGACCTCTTGTGTTCAGCCCTCAAGCCTGTGTACACAGCCTGTCTTGCCAGCTCGCCTGCTCTGGCTATTCTGCAGTAGTCGAAATCCAGTGTCTAAGGGGACAGATCTAATCACAGACATCCATTCTGTCCCTTTTACCACATCTGCATTCAGACGCGTCAGACTCCTAGACCCATATTTAGCTTCAGAAAATATGGTCACCACAGCTTTCCTGGTATCTCTGTGTGTGTGTGTGTGTGTGTGTGTGTGTGTGTGTGTGTGTGTGTGTGTGTGTGTGTGATTTTGGGGAGTTTTGTTTTGTTTGTTTGTCAAGACAGGGTTTCTCAAACCATTCTGGCTGTCCTGGAACTCACTTTAGAGCCCAGGCTAGCCCTGCTGCCTCTGCCTCCTGAGTGCTGGGATTAAAGACGTGGGCCACTACCACAAGGTTTATTCTGCTGCTGTGTGTCAACTAAAACGTGACCTTGAGCAAATCACTCACAGGCTTCTCAGAGCCTCACTGTTAAAATGCTCTGAACCTCTTAGAATAAACTCTTCACACACTGTGGTGATATGTTGTATATTTAATAAAATAATCAGGAATATCATAGGACAAAATCATTTAATTCTTTTTTGTTTTGTTTTGTTTGTTTTTGCGTTTTCTGTGTAACAGTCCTGGCTGTCCTGAAATTCACTTTGTAGACAGGCTGGCCTCAAATTCACAGAGATCCTCCTGCCTCTGCCTCCCAAGTGCTGGAGGAACTAATGGCCTGTGCTACCAATGCCTTTTGTTTGTCTATATCACCACAACATTATTACCTCCCTAACCTGATTCTGGCAGGTTTTTGACTGGAAATTATATGAGAAACTCCTATAGGGTGTCAGCAGGAACAATGTGACCCTTCCCTCTATGCTTACCCAACCCTGTTCTGTGGGAACCTGTCCTTCCCAGAACATGTATAACCTGATGACTCTGACATGATAAAGTCCTTTCTCTGGTTGCTTCATGTCTCAACAATGGTCTCACTTTAGTTAAAATGTCAAGACACATGTAACTTAACTTTCCCACACAATACAACCCAGTTTTTGTGAAGAAATGTCCACATTCATATCTAGTATAATATGTTAAGACATTTTCAAAAGTCAGAAAGGGCAAAACTCATTTGAAAATCCAGATTCTTACATTTTCCTTTGAGAAAGGGTCCTGTGTGACCCAGAGTAGCCTCACACTTGCTATGAGGCTGAGGAGCACCCTCAACCCCTGGCCTCCTGAGTGCTAGGGTTGCAGGTATGCCACCATATATGGTTTATGTGGTGTATTGCATGGGACAATATTTAAGAATAGTTCCTGAGATAGAAAACAAACTTGAATTAAATGCCCAAAGTTGTGATGGATGGGCTGGGGGTGGAGTGTTTGTCTTCTCTTTTTTTTTTTTTTTTTTTTTTGCTTTTGTGATCTGCCCCAGCTTTTCATTTATGAGCCTCTGGCTTACAACCGTTAACGGTAATTCCTAAATCAACAGTCTCTGGGGAAAAAAAAAAAAAAAAAAACTGAAGCTCTGAAAATCAAGGGTTTCTTCTCTGTAATTAAACTTTACTTGAAGTAAGTGCAGCAATAATAACTTTAGTTTCCAAGGTGTCTCCAGCTCCTCCAGGGAAGGAGAGGGGGTTGGTTATAACATCCACTATACACCCAAGACACCTTCTCAAATTCAGAGACTTTTTTGAGTGTCATAACAAATCAGGCCTAAGAGTTTCAAGTGTGTGCTTGGTGTCTCTAAGCATTTTAGATGTGTACTTGGTCTTGCTGTGGAAGACGTCTGAGGTTTGCTGTTGTTTCTTGTGCTCACGGCTGTCCGACTCCTCTGCCCCCCCTCCTCCTCCATCGCCTTTTGTGCTCTTCACTTCACCAAAGACTCTCAAGTTGCCTCCTCCAGGTGGAGTTTCCTGGAAGTCTGGTCCTGAAGAGTCCTTTAGATTTAGAACACAATGGCCCAAGACAAACCTGTCTGAGCTTGAAAGAGTCTTACCGACTGAGAACTCTCTCAGTTGGCACTGCAACCCCACCCCCACCCCCTACCCTGGTCCTTCCTTCGGGATTTTTTTTCACTCGTCCCTATACCAAGTTCCACAAACTTATGCCACAGTGGCTTTCCTGCTCCATGTCCAACCTCAAAACCCATCACAATTATGGTTCATAAACAAACTTCACATCCTATAGATTGTCCAACATCACCCTCCCTCCAGAACACTGGAGAATCAGGGGGACTGTAGGCTTGAGTTGTGAGGTTAACTGGCTCCAACCCAATCCATGTGTGCTTATACTAAATTTGAGAGTTGTTTATTTTAACACAGATCAAAGGTGAGCCATGAAACCTGAAAGGCAAAATGTGGTTATAAAAGAGGCCAGTGACATAGTAGCCATAGCACAAGAGAACCACATGCATGTATTCTGTCATAATGGCTGATGAGTGTTTGCTAATTTTCACCTACTCTTGACCTTTGCTTAATATTTTTATATTTTTTCGGTATTTAAAGGCACCTTATAAATCACATGTGATGGTTAATGTTAATTGCTGCCCTGATAGAATCTAGAATGGGAGATGACCATATCTATGTGGAACTGATCATATTGATATGAATTATTGGTGAGAAAATTCTCTAGCAGTGTATTCCAAACTGCTTCAAAGGAAAACACAGCTGAGCATCAGCATATGTGAATTCCTCTATCTCTGATTTTTGGGTACAGATGCAATGTTTCCTCAAGTGTTCCTGTCATACTTCCTAAAGTGAGAGACTAACTGTAGCCAGAACATTCCCCTTCTCCCTCATGCGGCTTTCTTCAGTTTCATCTCAGCAACAGAGATGGAAAATAAGATCCCATATGTGATGCTGTGACTCCTTCAGGAAAACCTGGACCACTTCTGACTCCTTTCCTGCCTCTCTTCTTTCTCCTTTCTCTCTCCTTGCTCACCTTCTTCCTTTTCTCCTGATGTGGGATGAAACTTTGTACTATGAGTCTAGCCTATGGCTTGTTAAGAGATGGGACATGAGGTGAGAGGAGTTTCATAAACAAAGCAAAAACAGCTCTCCATGGCTTCTTGTTTCTATAGCTCAATTGTAAACACCCAAGAATAAACACATCAGATGCCGCAGTCCGTATCCTACTTACACTAAGAAAAGTGTAGTGGGTGACAAGAGTGTGTCCCCAGAAGAAGTGTTCCCTTGAAACTTGTAAGCTGATCCTTACCAGAGCAAGAGTCCAAGAGGATATAACTGAGATATACAGATGAAATCATTTGAGGTTCTCTGAGTGAGCCAAACACCAGTAACAAAAGTCCTTGTAGAAATGTAGAAGAGACAGAGGAAGAAGAGGCACACAAGGAAAGCATGTGAAGACATGCAAAAGTGGGATCAAGGTATCTATACATCAGCAGCACCAACAAAAGCATCTGTGTGAGGGGCTGGACATGCAAAGGATTCTCTGCTGAAGTTCACATATGGACTTTGGCCCACTGAGCTGTGGGAGGAAGGATTATACCAGTAGTTTTCAACCTGTGATGGGTCATGATCCCTTGGGGTGTTGAACGACCCTTTCACAGGGGTAGCATATCAGACATCCTGCATATCAGATATTTATATTATGATTCATAACAATAGCAAAATTACAGTTATTAAGTTGCAGCAAAAATCATTTTATGGTTGAGGCATCACTACAACATGAGGAACTGTATGAAAGATTGAGGAAGGGTTAGGAATTATACTGTGACCACATCATGTTTGTCGTGGCTTATTTGTTATGGTGCCCTAGGAAGCAAATCTAAAGGGCTAAGAGTGACAAGCCTGTTTGTGGACACCTTCAGTCAGTCTGAAAGTAAAAATAATACTGGTAGTTATAAAGTTTGCTTATTTGAGGCTTGAACATCAGACCAAAGGGAACTTCACCAATACAGGGAGGTTGGAACTGGATTTGATATGATTCCTGGAAAATGTGAATATAAAGAACAGAAGGCCCAGCAATGACAATAAAATAATAATAATAATAATAATAATAATAATAATAATAAATAGAGGCAATTGTAGAGGAAACTGTAGGGTATAAGAGTGAGCAACAAGAAACAGATCTGAATCTTGTTTTTTTTTCACCAACCTTTCAACTTTAAACAATTATTTAGCCTTTGAACTTTAAAATAACAAAAGAAAGTCAGCACCTGTTTATGATTAGTTTCTGTGGTTCTCTGCTGCGCTCTGCCTTCTGCAAGAGTGACCTTTGTAGGCAGAGTTGCCCTGTCCCAGCCACCTGTTCCCAAATAACTGACTCAGAGGCTTCATATAAATTATAGATGCTTGGCCAATAGCTCAGGCTTGTTACTAATTAGCTCTTACAACCTAACCCATTCTTATTAATCTATGTGTTTCCCTGAGGCTTGCAGCTTTTACCTCTATCTCATTCTCCATCCAGCTGGGGACTCCTCTCTCTCCACCCTTTCTTATGCCATCATTCTCACTTTGACGTTCCCGCCTAAGTTTATCCAGTTCAGCTACTAGCCCAGTCAGTTTGTTTAATAAACCAATCATAGCAACATATATTCCCATACAGTGTACAGAAAGATTATCCCACAACATTTCTCCCTTCTGTCTAATTAAAACAAAAAATTTTTAACATTAACATAGTAAAGTTATAGACAACATAAGTTACCAAGTAAGAATTATAGTTATAAATCCTGTCTATTTGTATTTGTCAAAATTAGAAAAAAAAAATTCTATTACCTATCTTGGTGAGTCAAGTTTCATACCTAATTTGCTTTCTATTATAACTAAGAAAACCTGTAAATTTAACTATTTAGTCTTTAATCCATCTAAGACCCCAGAAGGATGAAATGTTACCTAATGACAGGGACATCAGGCTACCTGGACAGTCACAAAGTTCCTCTGTAATGTTGGGGTATCCAGCTTTGGCCTACAGGCCTAGTATAGCTAATAGACTTTCCTGTGAAGCAGGGAATTCTGAAGGACTGTCCTACCTTGTCTTGGCAAAGTTTGGCCACTCTTTGCCTTTCTTGCATCCTGATGATCCAGGATATTTTCAGCAACTGAAGCAAGGGAAGTTTCTTTGCTCACATGGCTAGCTTGTCCCATAGAGAAAACAGACTCCACATGGACTTTCTTCAGTGTCCACCATCTTCTCTGAAGTAGATTGGTGCTGCCAGGAGCAGATGTGTCTTACTTTCATGAAAAGCCTTAGGTTATTAAACATATTAAATGCCATATTCTGTAGGTCTTTGAAATATTTGAAGACCATCTTCCTATCTAAATATATTTATGTATGACCTTGAAAACATACCTAACTTGACTTTAAGTTTGATTGTTATAGATAACTATTAATCTGTATTTTAATTAACTATTAATCTGTATTTTTAATTATATATTTTTAAATAAGCTGCATAAACACAATACCTTAAACAAGAGTAGAAATACACATACAGTATAACAAAATTAACTTTAAATTTGTATCAATAAACCAAAATTCAGCTGGGTAGTAGTGGTGCATGCCTTTAATCCCAGCACTTGGGAAGCAGAGGCAGGTGGAACATTGTGAGTTCAAGGCCAACCTGGTCTACAAAGTGAGTTTCAGGACAACTAAGGCTGTTGCACAGAGAAACCTTGCCTCAAAAAAAACCAAAAATCCATACCAATGTAAAAGATTAATAGTTGTCTTTTTATTAAAGTAGATTCAATAATCTACACTTTAATTCTATATTTCTATATTCTCCCTTTTCTTTTTAGAATGAGGTCCCTGAATCTAATCTCCTTTGTTTAGCTTTTTTCCTGATCATTATCAATAACAACTTGTAACTAACCCCCCTTAAATGATAATAAATATCTATAACCCATCTTTTGGGAATGTGGGCATCGTTTTCTAGACTGCTTCTTGATGTTTGTAGGCACTGTTATCTTTGGGGAACTTTGGGAAATTTAGGATTATGGTCAAGTCCTGACTGGAATATTCTATGAGGCTGTATCATCTTAGCCAGCAGCCTTGAAGCTGTTCTGGATGCAGAATTCTGAGGTGAATAGAACAAAGGCATTTTGAAATGCTGAATCACCTGGGCCATTTGTTTTTATTGGTGTTTGGTCCCCTTGTTTTAAAAATACATAAACTTTTAAAGGTAACATACATATCTGCCTTAATACAAGTATAGAGATGTTTCTCTGTACTGGGGCTGGCATGAGAGACAAGAGACTGGGAAGCTGAGTTTGTCTCTGTTGTTGTGTGTTTAGAACCTTTTATAAGCTTTTGTAAGTGAATCTATGCCCCATGTTAGGCACCATTTGTAGGTGCCCAACCATTTGCCACCATTTATAGGTAAACCAACCACCTGTTCCCAAATAACCAGCAGCTGCTTCCCAAATAACTGACTCAGAGACTTATATAAATTATAAATGTTTGTCTGATAGCTCAGGCTTGTTACTAGACAACTCTTGCAGGCCTTTGCTGACTCATCCTTTTTCATGCCTGGAAGTGGATCTCCAGTCCTAGCCTTATATAACCTTTTTGCTCAAAACCAAATGGCAGTAATTAGAATCCATCTGTCATTTATTTCAGTTTCTTGAAAGAGGCCATGGCATGTGTTCAAGCTGGTAAGCACATTTCTGTGGCTGGACAGTCCTCTAAGGCTAGAAGAGGGGTCTCTTTGAAGGATATATATACAAAAAGGCCAGGCGGGGGAGTCTCCAGCACCAGGCATCTTTTCTAAATTTTGCATCCCATTCACCCATTCTTTCTTTCAGCAACTGCACCACTCATTTTCCTGAGTCAAGTGTCTGTTGACATGATAAACTCACCCTTCTCTTTATTATCTTGCTTTCCACATATATTCTCTAATGTAGTATGAATTAATTTATTAGAGTGGTATTTTTCGCTCCCCTGAGTAACTAGCTATTTGTCCCAACATGACTTTTTAAATAGCTCATACATTTCTTGCTGATTTGAATACTAATTCTGTTGACAATAAGAGCATTCTCTGAATGCCTTCTCGAAGTCAGTGTCTGCACTAAACATAATATGTGGTTATTTCAGCGCAATAATGGTATTATCCACAAACTGTAGCTAAGAAATGCTAAGTTTAAGATTTATACCTATGCCACCTATCTCCAACGCTCATATTTTAATCATATACTATTCCTATAAATATTCTTTATCTATTTTTGGTTTAAACATGAATGAAAATTATTGACAAAATTGGACTTCTGATGTAGGGCAAGCTTCACAGTTGACCTGGTTCAAGCTGTGTCCTCATGATCCTCTTGGCTCTGCTTGCCTCCCTCTGTAATTCCTCACCCTGATGAAAATGAGCTAGCTGCAGCAATTCTATCCCTATACAGATGTACAAAGTGCCCATCAGGAGAAAAAGAGGATGATGGATGCCCTCAGGAAACTCCCGGAAGGGAAAGGAATTATCTGGGACACTCAATACAAATTTCCATGTCTCATGTCAAATTTCCATGTTTGGTCCAAACTGGGTTACATGCCCATTCCTGTAGCAGTCCTGAGTTAAAGGGGTAGCACCTCATTGGTGCCAGGCTTCTTCTCTATCTGGTCTACCTATACTAAGGTTTGAGTCCAGCTCTCAGGTGTTGAAAGTTAAGAACAACAGTATCCTAGGCAAACGAGAAGGTAAATCAGGACTGTCTGATGGGTCCACACTGCCATCTTCAATGTATGCCTTCTAACTCTAACTCATGGTTCCAGGAGACATGGCTATCACAGATACCTAAGAAGAAAGAATGAAAGGCAGAGAGACTTCCTTCTGCTTCTGCTTACCTACCATTGTAGAGAGCTTAACCACTCAACAGTAACTGGGCTGGGAGGCATCCACTTTACTCTGGATAAGTATGTGCCCAGAGAGGAACTGGGGTACCACTGACATGGAAAAGGCAGAGACACACTGAGAAAGTAGCAGCAGTTTGCAAACAGTAAAAATGTGCATTTATGGGGCTGGAGAGATGGCTCAGCGGTGAAGAGCACCGTCTGCTCTTCCAGAGGACCCAGGTTCGAGTCCCAGCACCCACATGGCAGCTAACAACTGTCTGTAGTTCCAGGCAAACACCAAGGCTAATAAATAAATAAAAGTGTTAAAAACAAAACAAAACAAAATGTGCATTTATTAAAAGGTCTATGAAGTCTAAGAGAAGCAAACTGTCTGCCGTTAATCATTGGCTAGTGTTTTCAATGGCTGCATTTTACATGACAGAAATCTGTAATTGTTAATTGTAATTGTTAATCATTTTAGATGAAAAGCGTGAGTATTCTTTGGAGAAACATTACAAAATCCTGGGTCTCTGTAGTATATTACTTTCTCTGAATTTCTGACTGTTCATAGTGGTGCGGCCAGATATATACTCCAACCAAGTTAATGGCTCACTTTAACAGAACAGTTAACCTTCTTTGGAGGAATGAGACGAAATCCAGAAACTCTGTAATGCACTGTTCACAGTTTCCAGGATAGAAAGAAAAAGTGTTGCATGGTCAAGGGGAGGAAAGCTGTCCACAAAAATGGGCCATAAACTGGCTCAGCTTCCAGACAAGGATTTTATCGTCTTTCTATCAGTGTTCAGAGCTGCATACAATCTCAGTTCTGTTCTATCCCTAGAGCATGGGAGGAGTTCGTTATGTCTTTGTCCACATATCCCTCAGCAGACAGGAACAAGTCTTAACTGATGTAAAGAATGTTTGGGTTTTGTGTAAAACTCAAACATAGGTGTTTTTATCTCCCTCATGCAGAGAGAAGCCAGGCCACTGAGCTGACCCTCTAGAATCAGAGCTGCAGACAACAGCTGTGAGATATGGCTGACCTGAAGCCTAGCTCACTTCCCACTATTGCTTAGCATTGTTGTACCCATGTTGAGGGACCCCCCAAAGACACCAGGGAGCTGGATTCCAATACAAACACACGAGGGCCAGTTTATTCTTTTGGACAGGTTTGAACCAGGGGCCAAAACCCTATGTTCTGACCCAAGGGAGGGAATTCAGCCTCTGAACTCAGGAGTGAGAGAGTTTTTAAAGAAAATAAAAATACTAAGTGGAGTGTTACACATCTTGGCATTTCAGGATTGAGTAAAGGAGTATCAGGTAGGGTAATCTTGGAAACTATTGGTTAAACTTCCAGCACAAAACCAAGTTTTGAATCTATTGGCTGGCAGGCAAGTTCCTGAGATTTTTTTTCCCTAGATTCTTAGCCGTGGGCCCTGCCCTCAGGCACTAAATTGTCTTTCCCTGAGAAAAAGTTTTGTAACAGTAAATATACGCCTTCACAAGCATCTCTCCAGTAAGTCTGTCTTGAAGCTCATCCCATACACTATTGCTCCTGTCTCAGTCACTGGAAAAGAGACACTGGAAAAGAAAACATTTAACTGAGTGCTTGCTTACAGTTTCAGATGGTCAGTCCATTATCATTATCACTGGGATAATGGTGCGGAAGCTGGGAGCTTTATATATGGATCCTGAGGAGAGGGGCCGCATGACAGGACACAATGGGCCTGGTGTGGGTTTTTGAAACCTCAAAGCTCACCCCTGCAACAAGAAACTTACTCCAAAAGGCCACACCCCCAATCCTTTAAGCATTTCACCAACTGGGGCGTTCTCATTCAAACTCCCACACCTCCAAAAAGTTCATTTCTGTCCCTTCAGAAATGTAATGCCATAGGATCATTAGTGGGAAACTGAGACTCGGTGGGTAAGGAGACCCCCTCAAGGGTTGCCAGCCCTCTCCTGTCTAAGGCCAAACTGCATCCTCATTAACAAACTTTTTTTAATCTGTCATTTAGGGAAAATGGCTCAGCCTCTGCTTGCCCCCTACTCTGCAAGCAAGTTTGCTCTGGATGGCTTCTTTTCTACCATTAGAAAAGAATACTTAATCACTAAGGTCAATGTATCTGTCACTCTCTGTGTTCTTGGCCTCATAGACACAGGTAAGGAAAAAAATGGAATAAATGAACTTAAATTGGTCTGTATAAACAAAAAAGGATTCTGTCCCTCAGCTACTATCCTTCTCAGTAGCAATGCACTAGAGACCATTGCTAGAAGCCCCAGTCCTGTCATTTAATACGGCGCTGCTGTCACTGGTAGAGTCCAGTCAGTTTTGACCTTCCTTTCTATTCCGTATATTCTATGCTTAGTTCCTTATTCCACATGAAACACGCGTCTACTCTTCTAACTGGACTCAACAGTGAGAAGACATTGGTTCCATGGACCTCTCTCATTGTGACACTGACAGAATGCAACATACAACTGAGAGACATTCTTTAGAAAGAATTAGTACTCTTCAAAGAATCAAGGCCATGAAAGACTGAAAAGGAAAAAGAAAAGAACCTTCACAGACTAAGAAAAATAGGAGAAATTAATGCAGAGTGTACAACTGAACACAATCCCAGAGCACAATGGGGACACAAGGTTAAAAAAAATAAATAAAAGCCAGTAACACTGTGATGCATCATTTCTGGCTGTCACACAGGGCTATGAGTGATGCGACATTTCAGGAAAGGTGAGGCACATAAGGGAACAGTGAGTACAGCGTTTACACGTTTATCTGAAACTTACATCTAGAGCTGTGAGATATTGTTGTTTACGGAGTGACTGGGGATCCTGGGCTGTATAGCTCAGTTGCCAGATAACGTGCCTGGTGCCAGTACCCAGGCATATGGCCCTGGGTTTGATTCCTAGCACCGCATAAACTGTGTATGATGGAATACACCTGTAATTCCAGCAGTTGGGAGGTAGACACAGGAGGATCCCAAGTTCAGAGTCATTCTCAACTATCTATTGAGTTTGAGGCTATCCTGGGCTACATGAGACCTTATTTTTTTAAAAAAAAAAAAAAGTAATTAAATAGTAATTACAGAACAAAACCGGAAATCAACTAGCATGGAGATGAAAGGCAGAAAGGCACATCTGAAAGGCATGGCCATTGGAAAGACAGAGCATAATCATTGTCAGCTCCGTCTCTGTGGCAATGGTCAGTGCTGGGAGGGAGCCAAAGCCTGGTTCTACAATTCCCGTCTGTAAAGCAGTAGGTTACAGTCATACCACATTCTCTTTTGCCATCTACATTTTACACCAGCTACATAGTCCTCAATCTGCATCCCCTATGTCAATGTGTCACCCCAACCAAAACACCCAGAGAAAAGTATTTGGACCCCTAATCTGTCAGCTCCACTGCCACACAGATCTCCAAACGGGGGGTGGCGGGAAGGTGGGAGGGCGCAAGGCGGGGGACAGAGCTCTGCCAGCCAGTCTTCTTTTGTCCACACTGGACATATCCAGTTGTCCAAGGGTCCCCAGAGGGCCTGTGGGTCTCAGATATGGGGTCTGGGAGTCACACAAGTTCTGCTGACCTTAAATAACTCCAGTCTTTCCTGTAATCCTACAGAAACAGCCATGAGGGAGACCTCTGGGATAATAATGGGCCAGGCTTCTCCCAAGGAGGAATGTGCCCTGGAGATCATCAAAGGTGCAACTCTACGGAAAGAAGAGGTGTACTATGGTAGTGGGAGCTGGATTTTTACCCTGCTTGGGAACCCAGGAAGGAGGTTAATGGAATTTCTTTCAATAAATAGCTATCAATTAGACAGATTTCAAAGCAACTAGGAACTCCTGAGGCCTAGTGAGAGGTCTTGGAATGGTTCTGCCTGATTCTTCTGTGAGCCCTACCCTTGAAAACATATTTCTCAAAGATACACAAATCATGGAGTGCCCCTCATCATAAGAAGAAGTTCCTCTGACACTTGCACAGTAAAAACATAATTATAATAAATGTCACAAACCACTTTGGAGCCTGCAATTGTGAACTTGGTAGTAAACATGGATATAGATACAAGGTAGTTATACCAATTTTACCTCATATAGAGTGATAAAATGGTACCTAATATAATGTTAACTATAATAAAAGTAATGTCAATTTTATAAATGCAAAACTGGTAACTGTAAGTTGAGTTTATTCAACATGCTTCCTTTAAAACCACAGTCTAAACAAATGAAAATTTCCCGTGTTCGTTTTCTATTTTTTGGCCTGGACTTTTGGTATGAGTTAGAGAAATCACACCATCCTTTGTTTGGAAAGCATCCTATCATTACTGTCTCTGTGCATTTCAAATGGTCCTCATATATCCACATATAGCTCATCTGGGGCATGGACCACTGAGGTGACTCGGGGAGCTGGAGCTCATGGGTCTCAGGATTAGCCTTCTCTGCACTGCATAACCTAATAGCTCCTCGAGTTTACTGAGCATCTGTGCATAGCATGAGAATGCTCGAGTGAATATAAGAATATTGGAGAGGAGGGGCTATAGCTCAGATCCTGTTATTCATTCAATAAAAATTCACCAAATACTTGCTAAGTATTGTGGGGTCACAGTGAAGTGATAAAGAAAACACCAGCCATACTAATGATTCCACAAAGCCTTCAACTAGTCAGGCTACTACAGGTAAGAGATGGCACCTCATGGTGGATAATTTCAGTGGCATCTAATAAGAGGGGACAGTGGGCTGGTGGAATAGCTGGGCAGGCAAAAGTGTTTACACACAAGCATCACAACCTTAGCCTAATACCTCAAACCCACAACAGAAAAAGGAAGACTCTCCAAAGGTTCTCAGGCTAGGTGATAGTGACACAGGCCTTTAATCCCATGGCAGGAGGTAGAGGCAGATGGAGTTCTGAGTTCCAGGCCAGCCTGGTCTACAGAGTGACTTGGGATAGACAAGGCCACACAGAGAAACCTTGTCACAAACTATCAAAATCAAACAAACAAAAACAGTTGTTCTCAGACCTCCACACACATGTACACACACAGATGATTTTTAAAAATCAGTTTTAAAGGTTGCAAAGGGGGATTAACTTGCAAAACCAAAAGGTAGACGTATGGAGGTACCAACAACTGAGCAGTGTCTGAAGTCAGTTTCAGCCAAAAGCTTGGAGACACAAGACAACAAAACTGTGCCCCAGAGACAGAAAGATCATTTGGAGAATGTCACAGTGCAGGATCTATGACAGTCCCTGGAGGAAGCAGTTACCCTACTGAGGTCCCTGACGTGGTGGATGAGGAAATAAATGCATGGCTTCACTCCTTCCTCTTCTTATCAATCTTGGCTGGTGCTGATCATTGAAGAAGATGCAGACAAGATCTCGGAAATAGGATATGCCTGGAGATGGATGAAAACTCTTTTCCTTTAAAAATTTTTTAGATGTATTTATTTAATGTATAGAGGTATTTTGCCTGCATGTATGTGCATCATGTGCATGTAGTGCCCTCTGAAGCCAGAATAACCAATGGTTCTGTGTCATCATGTGTGTGCTGGGAATCAAACTCAGATCCTCTGCAAGAGCAACAAGTGCTCTTCAGGGCCCTGAAACCATTCTTAATTTTAAAGTATTTTAAAATTATTTGATTTAGATTTTATTTTTATTGTATGTGTATGAGTGTTCTGCCTGCATGTATGTAATGTGCACCCCACACGTGCCTGGTGCCTGCAGAGGTCAGAAGTTCTGGGGTCCCCTGGAACTGGAGTATAGATGTTTGTAAGACGCTATGGGTGCTGGGAATGAAACTCAGATCCTCTTGGGGAATAACACACGCTCTTAACCACTGAGCCATCACCTCAGCCCCTTGCTTTACTTTGTTGTTGTGTTTATGTTTGTGTGGGATACAGTCTTACCATTCTGACACCTAGTTGTGGCCCCTAATGTACCACCCTCCCACCTTTGCCTCCTGAGTCCTGACAGATGGGCTCCCCCACACCTGACAGAAGAAATTTCTTTCTTAATGAGTCTTTCCCCCAGAATCCAGAAGGAAGGGCTCAAAAGTAGGTCTGAGAACAAAACCATCCACACCCCATAGCCTGATGTATTCATTAACATGTTATCAAAATTCCACCATCTTTATCAGTGCACTTTCTCATACCAGGACACTCTTGTCCATGAAGATCAATGTTGCAAGCCTATTCTCTAAGATTTATTTATTTATTATGTATACAGTATTCTGCTTGCATGCCTACAGGCCAGAAGATGGCACCAGATCTCATTACAAATGGTTGTGAGCCACCATGTGGTTACTGGGAATTGAACTCAGGACCTCCAGAGGAGGAGCCAGTGCTCTTAACCTCTGAGAAGCCCATTTTCAGATGCTAAACTTTTCAGTGGGAAACACCAAATGGCTGTCACGCCCAGGGATGCTACAATTCTCAGTATTGGTGTGGAATACCTTTGTATGAGTTGTTGGTCAGGGAAACTCCAGAGACTTCCCAAACAACACAGGCTGTTCCCATTGCTTATGCTGCCCACCAGAATTGCATGGGAAGACTCTATCACTGAAGATATGACACTTTTGTATGCAGGATACAGAAAAGTCAAGCTGCAGCTGATCTGGAGGCTTACTCTCTGCTGGCTAACCTTCAGTAGTGCCAGAAAGTTTGAAATCCACAGCTGAGGAAAGAAAGGGGAATCATCAATGTTTCTATCCAGCTACAGACTCTGGAGGTTACAATACTGACCTGTCAGACAATATGTGCTCGCTGATACAATACAGACATGACTGTTGTAAAGGTAACCAACCACTTCCTGGTTGGATTTAAGGCCTGGTCCACAGGTAGAAATTCATACCTGGTACTGTAAAGCTGGTCAAAGGCTATGGCTGGGGACATCATAGGCTCTATGGAAGAACATACTACTGTTGTTTTGTGAAATGGACACATTGTCAGACCTCCTTCTGGGTATTTATATTTACACCTATGGATTAGTGCTGATCTCAGCCTTAGTAAAAGAAGCTTCTCTGGAGTGAATAATGTGTAAGTCCAAGACTCATAACTAGTCAGTGATAAAAATAAGTGGCTGCTAAAGTCTCAGTCATAAAAGGAATACTTCTATTACCTCCAAGGCTCAGGGAATACAATGGAAAATGTAGCAGAAAGAATGTAAAGACCAGAGGACAGCAAAGAGGGCTGTGAAATGCCACTTTCTGGGCATGGCCAGTGCCCTCATTAACACTGAGCAGCAGCAGCAGCAGCAGCAGCTGTCTGCACAGGGCCCACTCAGGACTGGATCTATCAATATCCAGGCATGGGTTGGGGATGGGATCATGGGGGAAATCATCAGCTGCTGATGGGGGCTGATGGGAAAAGCAGTTACTGTCTTCAGTGGTGTAGCTTACTACTGAGTACACCTTGCTCAAGTCCATAGCTCCACACCTATGCCTATGTGGGCAACAAGGATTAAACTCGGCAGCTCACAGGACAAAAATAAAAGGAGAGGACAGGAAAGTGGGAGGAAGGCCTGTTGGGCAAGGGAACAACCGACAGGGAGCTGAAGAAGAATGGGAGAGGGATGAGGTGTGATCAAATGCACTTCACACATGCATACAATTGTCAAATAAAGTTAATAAACCAAAACCTTGACTGCCCACAATCCTAACCTATTTTGTGGTAATCTAACCCAATCCTCACATAGCATCAAGACCAAACCTTGCCTTCAACTTTCTTAGGCATCCTGTCCTTGCTTGTCAAGGCAATACACCAGATATGCTTGCCCAGTTCCCTCTGTATCTTCTTAGGGAGTAGGAAGTCCCAAGGCCTTCCTCCTCCTCTTCCTCCTTCTCCTCTTCTTCCTCCTTCTTGTGACAGGTTCTCTAGACCAGGATGGCCTCAAACAAAAAGTTGAAGATGACACTGAACTTCTGATCTGCCTGCCTCCACCACCATGTTCAGTGTATGTGGTGCTGGGGATCAAGTCCATGTCCTCATGCATGTTAAACAAGTACTCTACCACCTTAACCATATGCCCCAGCACCTGAGATGTCTTCAATGGTCCTCTCTCAGTTTCTAATCTGGCCCTCAGCCCTTTAGTTATCAGCCCCATCTCTCAGGTCTGGCTGTGACAGCTCTATCAGTACCAGCTCACAAAAGCCTTTCCCATTGGTCAGGTCCTGCTTAAACGTCTGTCCTTCCTAGTCCTTGTCACCATAGCAACCAGTGTGAGGATATTGGTTTGCACCTCACATGGCACATGTGGAACCTTGATGTGAACCGCTCACCTCTCACCTACACTGGCATAAAAACTCAGCCTCACTTTGTGTGTTCCAAAAGTAATTTGATTATCACTGAAATTATCAGGGAGCGATGCAGCATCTTCCTAATATTTCAGAGAAGAAGAAAGGTGAGTCTGCCCTCATTCACTGCCTGGGAGACACATAGGAAAATGTCTTATGGGCCACAATGCTCCCTCCTGGCCCCACCTCTCAGAGCCCAGCTTCCCTCCTCCCTCCTCATTTATAATCCACGGTTCATTCTGATAATACTTCAAGGCCAACCATAATATCTTTTAACAGAAATAGTTTCTTTGCACAAAGGAATCATTATGTTAACTATTAGTAAAATAACAGTTTCACCAAAGATAACGTTTTCTTTGAATAGGGGACCTTTGTGCTCTTGAGTTTGAAAAGAAGCTAAGAGGGTAGCAGGCCCTCCGAGGTCTCTTCACACGCTGGCCTTTGAATAGGCCTGCTTCCTTCTCATGTGCTCTCATCCCCCAGGATCAGCTGGCCAGCTGCAAGCATTCCTGGGTTTTCATCACTGCCACACAACACATGATAGAAGCAAGCCCGGAAACTGGATACAGCTGTACAAGTTTGTAATCCTAGCACTCAGCTGAAGGAAGAGGATCGCATTCCTTGAAATCTTAAGCTACATAAGGCATTCGAGGCCAGCCTGGACTACGTGAAACTTTGTCTCAAAAAGAAAAAAAAAGAAGAGGAGGGAGGAGAGGAGGAAAAGGGGGAAGGGGAGCAGGAGAAGGAGGAAAAAAGGGATGAAGGAAGAGGCTCTCAGCTGAGCACAGCTTCAGAGATTCACATTTATAGCACTTGGCCCTGAGTGCAGGGCTGTGGTGAAGTGAAGCACCATGATGCAAGTGTTAAAGGGAGCGCTGGCCACCCCCTGTGAAAGCCCACAGAAGAGGAGGTCAGGGACAGGAGGGACCCTTCAAGCCAGGCACACATGTCATCTCAACACTTGGGCAGGTGAGGCTGGAAGGCCAAGAATCCAAGGTCATGCTTGGCTAAGAGACAAATTCAGACCAGCTTGGGCTACACAAGACTCTATCTCATATACCCAAAATGACCTACTTCCGCCAACCAATTCAAGATTCCAACACTTCCCAGAAAAGCACCAGCAGCTGAGGAACAGGTGGTCAGCAAGAGCCTATGGAGACATTTCATACTCAACCAATAACAAGCCTGAACCTATTTCATAATAACCACAGACACAGGGAGATACAGTCAGGGCAGGACAAAGTGTTTAGGATCCTAACATGTTAGAAACACACCAGCTGTCAGCACATGCTGGGGGCCATGCTAGGTCAGAGACTGCTTTTGGGAAACTGGATCCCTTTCCTAAGGAGAGAGTGTCATCACAGGCCCTATGCTTGGGTAGAAGGGAAGCCCTGAGGAGGAGATTCACAGCTCTCTATTTGTTTCTCACAAACAGCTACTCCTCAGGACAGTGAGGTCTCACCTGACCACCAACCTTCCTCCAGGAGCTTCTGAGCCACCATGGTCTTAGACCCAGTCCAGCAGAGCAGCCATACTTTCGATGTGTTCCCAAAGCCCAAGTGTTAAAACTGACATAATGGCGTTCATTCCTGCAGCCCCAGTCCTTCAGAGAGGTAGGGAGGAGCTCGGGGTTGGCCTGTGTGTAACTGTTGGTCCTAAAGCAGCAATATGTAAGGACGTGAGAACATTAGGAAATCTGTGCCTTTGTGAATCAACTTTGTTTTTAGCTCAAGCCGGGGTTCACAGAACTCCCACATTCCCACACAGCCCAACCCCCAAGCCTTGCGTCTTAGGAAGATTTCACTTCACAGAAGTCCACTTGCTGCAACTGATCACCCTAAAGCAGCACATCCAGGGGCCAGAACTCACACTTGGACTTACTCCTTTGTGATATATTCTGTGGGTTTCAACAAATGTGTGATGTGTGGCCACCATTTACATCACCATGTAGCGCAGACTCATTTATAAATCCTTGTGCCCCATCCAGGCAACCCTTGCACCAATATAACCATTGATCTTTTATCTTTGGAGATGTTTGTCAAAAATGCCTTCTGAGCAAGTCACAGAAATTGGAAAAAGATGAGTCTTGGTGGGGGGAAGTATGTATAAATTTTGTTACAATTAGAGAAAATAATAAAATATTCTAAAAATTGAGTATTAGTACAGTGATGTAAGACTACAATTCTGTATGTCTAAAAGATCAAAGTGCTTTTTAAAAGCTGATCTGTTTTTAATAGAAGTTTAAGTGGGCAACAACTAATTTACAGTGAACACCACATAGATTATTGACATAAATGTTTAGGTAAAACATAAGATAAAGTTTACATAAAATTTACAGAAGTCTGACTCACAGCCCTGAAGTGATGCTGTTGGCCATGCCCATTGTCTTAAAAATCCTGTGGGTCATGAAAATAACTCTCTTTTCTTATAGTTGCTAAACATTCATCAAGGATTTTACCCATGGCTACTCAAAGTCTTTGGTTATCTAATTTTGGTTTCTCATGGAAACATCTCAAGTCAGATACATTAAAAACATCCCAATACAATTTAAATATAGCTTTCTAATTTTTTTAAAAAGTAGTTTTATAAGCATATTGATTTTTCTTTGATAAACATATTGGTTTCTTTGATTATTTTTGGTATGACTGTAGAAAAAAAGTTTCTTGGTTCAAAATTATTTTTATTTTGCATTTTCCTTTTTAATCCTTGTACCTGCTGTTTGTCAAAATTCTGCTGAATAAAATACAATTCCTGACAAAATAACATCACCTTAGCTCTCTGGATGTGAGCAGAAAGGCCTTCTTCCTGCGCTGTTGGTCCACTGTGGGCAAAAGGATATGATGCTGACTCCATCCATCAAGCACACCCCACCCACCCACTCTACTACCCAAGTGAGACGCAACAGAGGAGCAACCAGACTCACTACAGGACAGTGGACAGCAATGTTTTCATAGAAAAGTCTGGATCAAAAGTAAGAGATGTGAAAGCTCCAAGAATCTAAATCAAGTCATTTGTGCCAACCTGAAAAGAAAAAAGTAAATAAATTGGGGAGAACCATGGGTTTGCAAAGATCAGCACAAACTTGTGTGAAAAGTGATTCCATGTGGACTTCTGCCTAGCAACTCAGTTTAACCCAGATGGACACAAGTGGAAGGCAAGGGGCAGAAGATTCAGTTATGTGGTGTAGGCAAGCCCAAGAGCTACCACACCTTGAAGTTCAAGGGGTCCCTGCAGGGTCATAAGGCAGACTCACAGAAGAAACACACAGCATTAGACTTAGCACGGCTTTGCCTGCACAGGAGCCTCTCAAGGAAAGGAAAACCTCCTAGCGTCAACCCGGTCTACACTGAGGTATACAGTGAGTGGAGTATGTGAGGGGGAACACGGACGGACACAGGAACAGTCTGGTCTGCATGGCTTCCCATGATCTTTCTCGCTGTCTGGGGAGGGTAGTTTCTCCCTAGCACAGGCAAGCTATCTTCTGCACGGGCATAGCAACTTGTGTTCAGAGAAAAGGCACAAGGCCAGGAAATCGAAGGCTGAATCTATAGAAACTGTGAGCCAAAATAAACTCTATGAGACAGAGAAGAAAGCTCGGAGGTCAGGGTTCTCCCTACACCTCTGGTTTCGAAGTATCTTTAACTGAAACAAGTCAGCTGCAGACATCGGTATAACTGCCAGGTTTTGCCCTTTTTTTGAGGGGGTGGGGTTATGGACAGGCATCATCACACCTGGCTTTAGGCAGTGCTGGGGATGGAATCCAGGACTTCTTGCATGCTAAGCCACATCCTCAGCCAATATACAACTGAATGCTTAAAAAAATAAGATAAAGCATCAGATGTACAGGAACTGAGTTGGAAAGGCTCCGAAGAGGAGATTTCAGGATGTAGGAGTCACAAAGGAGGACCCACGGGCATGCAGAATGACCTGGAGCCAGATATTAGAAACTGAAACAGGACAAAAAGTCCCCCAGTCACCCATACATGTTACAAAAGACGGAGGAAACGATAGTACTCCTGAGTCTCTAGTGAGTGACTACCTGGTACGTGCCATATTTCAAGGTTCTCTCACTGTCCTTGGATAGATATTTTCAGGGAACAGGTTCAAGAGTGAAGTCCTAAATCACACCATGCCTAAAGGCTCAAGGCGTTAACCACCAAGGCCATCACCAGCTTCCTGGTGGCAGACAGTGGCAGCAGCGCCACCCAGTGGCTCCACGCAGGTGGGCAGCTTTACGCCCCATCCACCCTTCTGACAAGGTTCTACTCCAAAACTATCACCTTTCAAGCCAGACCCACGGAGGAGCCATGGTCACAAGCAGACCAGAAGAGAGGCGTCAGCGCCAACACCTTGACATCCTCTCCCCAACCCCCCACCCACTCCCGCCCTCCCTGTCCCAGCCACCTAGGAGATTGGCCTGGAGTTGTGGGAGCTCATCCTGTTCAATAGCGACCCCTAGTGGTGCTCCCAGAAAGACGCGCTGGGCCTGGCAGCGACCGAAAACGCAAAAGGAGGAAGGAGAGAACAATCAGGTTCTCTGCTGGGAGAGGAAGCTGGCTTCTATCCAAAGCCTTCGTCTTGCAAAATGAAATGCTGGGTACCTGTAGGCACATCCCAGACCACCTGCTCTGCTTCTGACTCTTCAAGGACATGCAATTGTGTTCCTCTATCAGTAACCCCACCCCCAACTCCTCTGCCCCAAACCCTCTCCACTCCTGTTGCCTAGCAGAGTTAGTTGGGTACCTTTCTATCAAGATTCCGGCATTTACCTCAGTTGAGTCCTGCAAACTCTTCTTTAGAAGACACTGGGAAGCATTTAAACCTTTCTCCCATACAGTCATATGGGAGACTTCCTTTAAAGATCTTCGCTAGGGACAGGGGGGTGGCTCACATGCTAGAACACATGCCCATAGAAAACCCAGAGTTCCATTCCCACACCACATTAAACCCACTGTGAGGTACACACCTATATCCCAGCTCTTGGGAGGAGGGGGAACATAAACTCAAGCCCTTGGTGATATAGTTAAGTTTCAAGCTGGTCTGGGACACATGAGACCCTGTCTAAGAGGGAAAAAAAAGAATTTGATTAATTGATTTGTTTTACATGAAGTACATTTTAACTTTTGCTATCATTCTATGAAATGAGAGGCCATGTTCTTATTAACCTTCCAGGTGACTGGTTCTTTTTGTCGGCTGTAGATATACTTACAACATTGTATCAAGTAGGAACAAAGCACAAGTATAAATATGTGTGTGCAAGTGTGATAAAGAACCCATTTCTGGGCTGGAGAGATAGCTCAGCGGTTAAGAGCACTGACTCCTCTTCCAGAGGACCTGAGTTCAATTCCCAGCATCCACATGGCAGCTAACAACTGTCTGTGATTCCAAGATCTGACACCCTCACACAGTTATACATGCCGGCAAAACACTAATTCACATGATAATAAATAAATCAAATTTTTTAAAAAAAGAACCCATTTCTTTATGAACTAATTAAAAATAATTTTTAAAACACATCAAAAAGAATGCACTAGTCCCCTGGATGGCTCCTCAGGTGTCACAAAGATACAGATCTGAAGGAGGATCTCTCTCACTATGACGTTCAAGTCACAAACCAACAGTCTCAACTGCAGGCATCACTACAGCAATGCAACAGTCATGTCTGACTACTGTTTGTTTGTTTGTCTGGTTGGTTGGTTGGTTGGATTTTGGAGACAGGGTTAGGCCTTGGATTCACTGTCCAGCTAAGAATAACCTTGAACTCTGATCCTTCTTCCTCTGCCTCCAGAACTTTTGGAGTATAGACCACTGCTCTCAGCTCACATGATGTTAGAGACTGAAATCAGGACATCATGCATGTTAGACAAACAGCGTTCAATTGTGCTACAGGCCTACTGAATGTTCTATAAGAGTAACTTACTAAGTTACTTTTAGTTACTAAGAGTAGCTTAGTAACACCTGAAGGTGCCTGTGTAGAATAGGGTCTCCCCAACACCTGATACTAGGGATAGACCCAGAGCTGAGCCCAGCCTGTCACAGAGCTGCACCCCAATCTATGTCAACATTATTGACCACTTAACAGTGAGGAAGTCAGCAGGAAAGTTTGATACCTCTGTAAACGAGCCTTCCTGGTAAAGTCAGTTCAGCTTCAAGCCGGGGCAGTCCAACTTCCCAGATCTCCTGTAATCTGTGTCCCAGGCTAATGCCATGAAAGATCTTGAGGAACAGGTTACAGAGGTGCTCTCTAAGGGAATCCTGTTACACTGTGGCCAGGTATCTCAGCTCTGAATTTCTGTATCCTTAGAACACTAAAGCTCATGTTCACCTTAACTGTGTAAATTAAGATGTGTTTGTGTTGGATTCACCAGTGGTTAATAATTACCACAAATGATGTAGGGCACATGATTGCTGCTCAATAATAAAGAAATCATTAAACATCCCTAAAGGTGAAAATTATAAAGACATAGAATGTATTTAAAACTTAGTGCCCCAAGTGTAAACAATAAACACAAGGGTAAGCCCCAGTGCATGAAAACAAAAGCCAGTTGACTATGTACAGAAACTAAACATACAATGAGAAGGGCATAGAACTTTCTGTGTTAGATAGTAGGATTTTTAAAATTTTTTTTCACAAGACAGGGTTTCTCTGTGTAGCCCTGCCTGACCTGAAGCTTGCTCTGTAAGACCAGGCTGACCTCGAATTCAGAGATTCACCTGCTTCTGCCTCCTGAGTGTTGGGATTAAAGGCATGCACTTCCACAGCCCCACTTAAAATCTTTTAAAGCCAAACATGGTGGTATACACCTGCAATCCCGTTGCTTGGCAGGGTCATGGGTTCAAGACCAACTTGAGCTACATGAGATTGTAAAAACAAATCTTTTAATGGTGCTACATTATGCTTTTATTCTGAATGTTTCTGGCCATTTTTCAGAGTGTCTACCTTTCCCCATAGGCTGACAGGCAGTGTTTTGGTGGGGTCAGTTCACAGCAATGCCCCTTCTTTGCTTCCCATGACAGATCGTACTGACTAAAAACAGGTTTGAAAGACAAACAGGTTTGTCAAAAAGTGTGAAAGGCACAGAAAAGGTTCTGGGGAGGGAAACTCCATCTGTGACATAATTAGGATAATTTAACTTGGTGGGGGGGGCTGTGGGATAAAGAGTAGTCACACTACTGAGCAGCCATAGCACTCTAAAAGCCACATCTCCAGCATCAGAATGGACATAGCAGTCACCTCTGCTGAGTCCTTGGGATTCTGAGCTGAAGCCACCAGGAAGGCTCTTACCTCAAAGGCCATACGAGGTAAGCTCATAGGAAACAAGTGGAGGCACTCGGTTCGTATCTTTGATTTCTGATCAAAGGATGATTTGCTAACTTGGTAATTTATATAAATATGTTCTTAAATAATTAATGTCACTAACTCGGTCTCCAGTTGCTGCTTGTTGGACAGCTCACACAGCCCTGGAGAAGAGGGAGGACATTTTCCTGTGTGCAGGATGAGGAGGAATGCTTAACTCATGAGCAAGTCTGTTTTTCTGTCAGACACTGAGCTGCTCTGAAAACTGACAGCAGCTTTGTCCTGTGGTCCCTGGAAGGGCTCCTTTAGTCAGCCTACCTTACACTTTGCTTTACTGTCAGTTAATATACATTGTGTCATATTGCATATGTGTGTATCCATCTATATATTACAAACACTATCCCAGGCCCGAAGCTGTGTCCTACAGGATACTAAAATTAAAGCCTGAGAATTCACCCTTCTTATCAGCCTAGGATAAAAAGTAACTCAACTGGGCCCCAAGCACAGACCCTATCATCGGTCACTATGGCAAGCCTTTGGGCCTTCAGCACTGCTGGGCTAAACAGCCGAGAAAGATTGGTTAGCTGTGCTGATTCAGGCTCAGCACTGTGACAGGAACAGTAGACCATGCAAGTTGTGAGGTAGCTGGAGAAGAGGCAAGAAGAGGCTTTAAAAGGAAAAATGAGAATGAGACTTCTGAAAAAAATCCTAGTGCCAAAGGTCAACGAAAAGGGTGACATCTGTCCAGGTTAAACAAACAGCAAGGCTAATGCTCTTGCAGAAGTTGTGGTCTCTATGGTGTGTGTGTGTGTGTGTGTGTGTGTGTGTGTGTGTGTGTGTGTTACTGGGTGTGTATATATTATGTGGTATTTGTATGACTGCATGTGGTTGCCGTCTCTGTGTGGTGTGTGTGTGGTGTCTATATGTGTATTGGTATGTGTATAACTCTGTGTGTGTGTGTGTGTGTGTGTGTGTGTGTGTGTGTGTATGAGAGTGAGAGAGAGAGGTTGCAGTAGACTTTGTGCACATTTTGGGTCTGGCTCTAATGTCCTTTTTTTTTAAAGTTGGGTCTATGGGCTGACTTCAGACTCCCTATGTAGCAGAGAATGATCCTGAACTCCTGATTCTTCTGACCTCACCTCCATTACATGTGTACACCTCCACACCCAATTTATGTGGTGCTGCAGATGAAACTCATGCATCCTGGGTGAGTGGTAAGCAGTTCTTGTTAACCCGCATAGCCTCCTTCAGTCTCCCAGCCCCTAGAATTGATACAATAACCACGGCTCCTGCTTATGTCAAACCTTTCTTACATAGAAATATGAAGATTTTATATCTAAGAGACAGTCCACCAACAAGGCCCACAGAGACCCCATAGAGGGCCGAGTGTCTGTTCTGCTACAGATGTGGAATTGCAACTAGGTCCATATGGCAACATCCTTGCAAATGTAGAAAATAAGGAATATTGCCTCTGTCCTGATGAGTGGACACTGGATCACCTCAGAAGTGTGGACACCTGATTAAACCAATGAGACCCTTGAAAGACCAAAGGGCAAACTGTGAAAACCGACAACAGTCCTCTGGGACTCGGGGTTTGTCTATCAGCTTTCCCTTACCTTAATAAACTCCCAAGAAAACTGGTTATGAAGAGAGAGGGATCTGGAAGATTCAGTCCATGATTAGTAACCTCAGACATTTCCAGGCCTGTGGTTTCCAGAGCTTCATGACAGGGCAAAAGCTCACCTCATGACATGGAAGTGAAAGGTGGAGAGAAGAGCCTAGATGTCACTCTCCTCCAAGGACATGCTCACTTCCTCCCACTAAACCCAATCCTAAACTTTACCAGCTTCTAACAGTGCTGAGGCAGGACCTAGTCTCTGAGACGTGGGCCTCTGGGGAATCCTCAGCAAGCGCCACAGGTCCCGTTAATATACTAACAGAAGTATCTGGGGCTTTATTATAGGACAAATTACTTGGACTTGAGAACGCATTGCTGAGAAACAGAAGCCAGCTGGGAGAAACTCCAAAGAACAACCCTGATTAGCATTGCCATTTTCTGAGAAAGAAGCAAGCAGCTGACAGAATGGAGGAGCATAGGAAGTACTGGAAAAGGGAGCCCTCCACCCCCAGCAATCTGAGAGTGTCCAGTTAGCACAGTGTAAAGCTTTTCCTTTCCTGGGTTTCCTTTAGCTTCCTGAACCACATCATAAAATCTAATGGTCCCGATACGATTATGGCACCCAGACTATTGCAACCGGTCTGTAGTCAAGTGTTGTGGGCCCTGTGCTGTGGGGCTGCAAGTTCCAGTGACAACCGCCCAGCAACTGAGATCCCCAGTGACCACAGAGAGGCAAAGGGACACACAGGGGTCAGGACCCTTCCTTTCCTTCCTCAGAGGCCAGCTGGGATGACACTATCTCTTCGTGCATCTGATTTTCTTAAATCCATTTGACTTTGATTTTCAAAGCCATCAGCACAGTCATACAAGTGACTCTTATGTCATCTGCAAGAAAATTGATGAACCAGGGATCATCAGGTCAAGTGAAGAAAGACAGACTACATGTTTTCTCTCCTGTGAGTTTTTTTTTTTTTTTTTTTGAGGCAGGCTGGCCTCCAACTTATGCCAACCCTCCTTGCCTCTACCTCCCCAGTGCTTAGAATACAATGTGAGCTACCGGCTCACCTGGCTTTGGAATCTAGGTTTAGACAGACTGACTGACAGACAGACAGACAGACATGAAAGGAGAAGTAAACTAAGTAGGAGGAAATAGGTCTGAAGAAGGGGTACAAAAGAGGGGACTGTCAACAAAGGAAAGACGGGTATCGTGTTTTCTCACCTATGTTCAACCTAGACTTAACAATACACGTACTCTACGTAAGAGCAGAAAGGAGCTGTGTCTGAGGAAGAGATCAATCCTGGGAAGGAGAGGGGTTGAACCAAGGAAGAGTAATCAGGAGATTGATGTGAACAAACTGAAATAATATACATATGAAAATGTTCTAATGAAACATCATTCTGACTAACCAAAAAGTTAATAAAGTAAGGTGAAAATGACTCAGTATATTAATTTCCACCATATTGTGGTTTTCCCTATGGTCTTATATATGTCCTTACTTTTGTTTTCATTGATTGGACCTGGCAGTAACTCAGTTCTAAGTTATGCTTTCTATTGGTATTTATACTACCACGCCCTATACCAGAGCACCCCTGCACCCAAATGCCCAAGCATCCACACATTCATGTACACAAGCATCTCTGCACATATGCACAAACTTCTGAATTTCCATCATACCTGCTCAGTATTCTAACATTTCCTTTTTAATTTCCACTTACGTTCCTTAGTTCTTGTGATTATTTCACAAGTCTTCTTGAATGTAAGTAAACTCAAAAATCATTTAAACCTTATTTAAATAATAAAATGATTGAACCCAAGAGTTTCTCTTGGGGTATGCTTCAACAATACTTCACAGACTTCAGCTTTAATGCTCCCATTATCACTGTGTTCACTGGATTCTTAATTTAAGACTTCATTCTCTTTATTTCAAGACTTATCTAGGAAAAGTTTTTCATCTATTTTTTAAAATTCTCAACTTTTGTTGTTAATTTCTAATTTCATTGTACTATGGTCAGAAAATCTTGTTTCAAAGGCTTCTTGTTGTTGTTGTTGTTGAAAATCTCACTAGCTGGCCCAGGCTATCCACAGGTACACTTTCCCCCTGGCCAGCACAAGAATTACAGGCATGCTTCACCATGCTCACCTAAAACATTTTTTTCTGTCCTTGTGGTCAATCTTGTAATGCTTCATGCATATTTTCTCTATTCTCAGGGACAGTGTGTATCTGTGTGCACCCATGTGCATGAAGTGATAGCAACTTCATGGACTGTTAATTCTTAAAGCAGTGTTAAGAGTTCTGGCCTTGTCTGCCAGTGGTGACACATGCCTTTAGTCCCAGTTCCAGAGGCAGAGATAGGCAGATCTTTGTGAGTTTGAGGCCAGTTTGGTCTACAGAGTTCCAGGTCAGCCACGACTACACAAAGAAACCCTTTCTCAAAAGACAGAAACAAAAACAAAGAGTTCTGGCTTTGATGTGGAGTAAACCTGGGTCCAGCCCTTGCCATATGACTTTGAGCACACATAAAACCAAATAGTATGTATGAATGTAGTGCCCAAAGAGTGCCCAGCCCTAGAAGGGATTCTGATCTCTGTACACATTTCTAAACTGTTTTTAACGGAGTCCAAAGAGCCTGAAGAAACTAATACTATCTCCTGTCTTCCTGTATTTTCTAGTGTCTCTCACCCTGAGGATGTCCTTGATCTGGGTTCTACAGTAAGAATCTAGCCTTTGTCATTCTTGCCTTTTTCTCTTCAGAAAAGAGAGGAAGTAGCAGCCACAAAGAGGGCTGTGATAACTTCTCCAGCTACTTGAGTGCCTCATTGACTGCCTCACATCTACCTTACAGATGTCAAACCTTACATTCAGAGCAGTAGCATCAACCCTTTAACCTCTCCATATTGAGAAGGGCTTGCTCAGAAGGTTCCAGAGATGTTCGTGAACTTGCACCAACCCAGTTTCCTATTTATCTATCCTGATATGCTCTGGAATTTCCCATTCGTAATAGTTTCTTTTTCAACATATCTGTTCTCTTTAATTTTTCCCAAAATTTCCCAGTTTAACTCACTGGGATTTTTCTTTTTTTCAGATTCTGCTGGTTATCTGCTTTCTGCCTTCTAGCCTTATTATCACCCCTCCACACTGCTTCGTAAAGAAATGAACCCAGAATTCCCTTAAGGGTGTAGAACTCCATAAAACACACAGATCCTCCAGACCATGAGAAACTCTTACTCAATGCCAACATTGGGAAGAGATGTCCAAAGGAAACAAAGATTTCCAAACAGATAGATGGCATGGGGAGCATCCCTCCTGCCCAGAGAAGCTGATTCTCTTTGTACGGGGGGGGGGGCGGGGGGGAAACTAAACCAAAAAAGGTCTCATGTAGCCCAGGCTAGCCTTGCACTCAGTATGTAGCTGAGGGTAAACACCTGGCTCTCCTGCCTCCACTTCCTGCTGTTGGGATTTCAGGAATGATTTTTACGACTGGGGATGGAACACAGAATTTCGGGCACCTAGGCAGCCCTCTACCTTACTAAGCTACATCAACGACCCCTGGAAATGGACATTGGATTGAAATTGCTGGGGAGCATGGACCAATCAGGAGAGTGGCTAGCTGGGTGGAGTTCCTCACCAGCCCCGGAGGCCCCAGGGGTGAAGGGGCCCTCTCAAATTGCTGAGAGCCAGGAGAGGAACTGAGGTTTTCGAGCCTGTGGCTTGTCTGTTTCCTGTTTCGTCAGGCTGCTGCACAAAAAGAATGTCAGTACCCGAGGAAAATGGTGAGGGGGCTTCCCTGGCCATCTGAGACTGGAGAGACCCGGAAAGGAAGGGCTGAAGGCTCTCCTGAGACTCTCAAGACCGAACCGGGGACCAGAGGTAACGATGGAGGAAGATGCTTTGGGATCCAGGTTTGGGTCTGTTGACTGTGGGGTGGGGCGGAAGATGATCGGCCATGCCAACCTCCTACATAGCAGCAGGTGATAGAATTTGGGTGCTGGGATTTGTGTGACCAAGGAAACGTCCTGTGTTGGATTCCTTGGACAACCACTAGAATATGGCTCCCAACTCTGCTTTACCTGTTACCTTAGATCAGGTGTGAGTCACAGAACTTGGTGTTGGGGTGCTCAGCACCCAATGAATTGAATGACCTTTCCCAGATCTCTTTAAAGCACGGATCCCCATAACAGGCCCTTTCTCCCTCTGCTCTCACTGAGAACTCTGGACTAGGAAGGCCAGATCTATGCAAGACACCACCCATCATCTCTTCTGCATACACAGCCAGGAGGTAGGAGCAAAGATTTAGAAAGGCAGTAACAAGGCTGTAGGTGGAGGACAGTGCCTCGCTGTCTTCCTGTACAGGGAGGAGAGCTTCCCCTAACCGGTGCTACCTCTTTCTCCAAAACTCTCAATCTTCTCATGTCGTCGTCGTCGTCGTCGTCGTCGTCGTCGTCGAGGGGTACCTCAGAGACTCCAGAAAGCCTGAGCAGTGGCCTTGTGACCTTTCTCTGAACTACAGGACCACTTCTTTTTTTCTGTAGTCCATCCTTGCCCATCAGGCCTTCCACAAGCCTTTTTGTGTCTAAGTAAGCCAGTATGATCACTCCATTCCAGAAGGCTGTGTGTCACATCAGATCTCACCCAGGTGCTAGGGGGGATGGGGAGTGGGGGGAACTAGACCTCTCTCTAGGGAGCCATTTCTACTACAACTTTCCTCTTGGTATTAAATACTAATGATGCAGAGAGTAAAGCAGCCATATTGTCAGTGGACCGACAGACAAGCTAGATGGAGAGCAGGAAGAGACATCAGCACAGGTTTGCCTCGACCCCACTGGAAGGCAAGAGGAGCCTCAGCCCAGGGAGCTACCTTCGGTACAAAGCCTATATGTAGCTAGGACCCAACAGGGAGGAGTCTAACCCTGCACACTCATAGCTCAGTGCCCATTCTTCACCAACCTGCTCTTTGCCTTCCTGCCTGATCTGAGCTGTCCAGACCATAGAGAAGTGCTTTGTCCTTGTAGCCCAAACTCAGAGGCCACAGGAACGAGAGCAGTAATATTATTACAAGATGCAGCTACGAGCCTGCTCAGAACTGAGGGAAAGAATTAGGGAAATCAGAGGGTGAAATTGAGCATTCTCAGTCCTAGAGTCTGGCTTTGCCTGGGACATTTGATTCACAACACCAAGTCTCCAGTATTCAGCACCAGCAAGGATAAATATGGTATTTTACATCTATTACTTAAAAAAAAAACTTTCATCATGTGTCATGTGCTAGGTGTATGTGTGAATGTTGTTATTTAATGCACATAGCCCTTCAAGAGAAGTTTTAGCCCCATCTCATAAATGAGAACCCTGAGGCTTAACACTTAAGAGCTTTCCCCTCGGTTTGTTAGGCAGTGACAGCCTTGGAAGTGTCCCAGTCTGGCCCCAAAGCAAGAGGTCTCCTCCTCCAGTGAAGACAGAATAGTCTGGTGCTGTGGCTTCTAGCCTCACATGTGTGTGGAATCCCAAGTCCCCTCCATCCGTCACAGAACATGTGTAGGCCTTTCGGCTCCTTTTCTACATAATTAAATAAACAGAATGGTATGTGGGAAGCTGAGGGAGTGAGGGCAAAGGCCTGAGGGAGGGCACTCAGAGGTGATATGAAGAGGACAAATAGCACCTCACAGTCCTTGGAGTAAGCTCTGCCCAAGGCAGAGAGTGTCCCTCTGCTCTCAAGAGTCAGATAACCAAACACATATAGGACTTGGCCACATTAACCGCCTTCAGGGAGTGAGACTATCCACTCACCGGCTTGTGAATGAGTACAGTGACCAGAGACACAGCAGGAGCCCTACACAGAATTCTATCTTGTGCCAGGACAGGCATCAAAGTTCCAACAGAGAAGCTCAGGGCCCACAAAGTCTCAGGGGTCAGAGCTGGTCAGGGCCTGCTAGTCACTGAGGCTGAGCTGCTTCCTCTGACCACCCAGGAAAGGAATTCCTGGACAGTGGGATGAGTGGGTAATAGACAAGAGACGGCAGCTGTGAGAAGTCTGGCTCATCCCCAGTCTGGCTCCAGAGGGCATAGGAGGCAAGACACAGTTTCTGATGTTAGGATGTGGCCCACCTGAGTCTAGCCCTGACTTCATTAGGCTGCCAGAGCCCAAAATGACACTAGCCAAGTCCTGAAGATGAGGATTTGGGTACTATAGGGATGTAGGTAAGGTACCAAGTGGGGCACCAAGGATGGCCTGTGTGTCCTGAGACTGTTCCTTGGGGACTTGGCATCACGGGCTTCCCTATCATTTTTCTTAGGGCTTGTCTTTGTAGGACTCTTATTGAGGGTACTTCTCATGCTTGCTAATTTAGATGGCAGCTTTGGAAACAGACTGAGCCTGGCAGGGAGGCAATCCTAAAATGACAGAGCCCTCTTCTGTGAGTCACTAAGCCAGGTTCTCTGAAATGGACCAACACTAAGCATTTTGAAGGTTTTCAGCCAATAGACTGACTGGATCCGCAATTAAAGTCAGAGCCTAGCCCTACATACACAGTAGGTGACAGATAGAGAGGTCAGGATGTGGTGATGGAAGAATGAGGGAGGGTTTCCTGAAGCCATGCTAGGTCAGCCAGAGCCACAAGATGACTGTTGGGAGCTAGGAACGGAGAGGGTGCCAGTCATAAAGCTGATCACTTCCTGGGGGGTTGTGGCCATTCTCCTAGGTCTCAAGCAGTGTCACTTAGCTATTTTAGTAATAATGTGGGCAAAAGAACATTAAAGGTGACAACATCTTTCGTTCTAGACTAGAAGATAAAGTAGGCTGGGGTACTGTCCTGGCTGTAAGCACATTATGACAATTATCATTTGTCCCTTGTGTTCCCTCCATTGGGTATGTAATCAAGATCCAGAGACCACCCACTTTAGGGATTAGTGCTGGAGAATAGCATAAACCTGACCTTGCTGGATTCCATCAGTTCATGCAGGACTGAGCTGACCCTGTGTTTTCAACACACACAGATGGACCCCTGTGCTATTTCTGCCCTGACCTAGGGAGATAGATAGTCAGTTTTGGGCCCACCTCTGACTCCTCCCTCTTGGCATCTGGCAGATCCAAGCAGCTGTTTAAGGAATCGGAAGCCAAGCACAACAGGTGCTCGGGAGGTCACCATGATCAGCTCAGACCCCAAGCCTTTCCCTGGCTTGGCTCGGTGGGCTGAGAGCTATGAGGCCAAGTATGAACGACGTCAGGAGATCCGAGAGAGCCGCAGACGCCGACGCAATGAGACCACTTGCCGCCAGCCGGGGAAGGTGCTGAGGACCCAGCACAGGGAACAGCGTCACAGAGCTCGGCAACTCCAGTTCCTCAGAAGGAGAAACCTGGAAGAGGAGAAGAAAGACCAGGCCAGGAAGCAAGGGCCCTCCTGCAAGACAGACGGAGGGACAGGCCGGACGGCTGTCCTCAAGGAACCCTTGCTTGGTGCTGACAAGACCTCTTTCCCTGGACAGCAGGTGGGATATGTCCAAGAAAACACAGATCCAGGCCCGGAGGTGAGGGTGGGGGTCTAAGAAGTACAGAAGCTGAAAGTTATTAACAAGTGGTTTCTCTAGGTCCCTTCTTTAGCCATGAACCAGGTTTCCATTAGCCGTCGACCATTGCCCTTTCTGAGATTCGGTTGTCTTTGTTTAACTTCTTTGGAAGTGGGAGGGAGGCTACATCTGCCTATTAGGAGAAAGGAAATAGCTGTACAAACAATTCCAAGCTAATAACTAGTAAGATCATTTTTTTTTTTCTGAGATAGGGCCTTGCTATGTAAGTTAAAATGGCTTCAAACTCATGATCCTCCTGCCTCCACTTCCTGGCTCCTGGGATTCCAGGGGAACCATAATTTGCAGATTCTACTATGTAGTCTTTTCTCGTTCTCAATGCCGAGAGCCTCATGCATGGTAGGAAAGCATCGCGAGCCACATCCTCAGCTCTGTAACACCTTCTGCAGCTATCTTACGGCATCTGCTTCACCACCATTCACCAGAGACATACTAAATGCTTTTAATATGCCAAGAACACAAGCCAGTGTTCTTTATGGTTCAACATGTATACGTACACTTGCACGCACATGTGTGTGTGTGCATGTATGTGTGTGTATGTGTGTATATATGTGTGTATGTGTGTGTGCATGTATGTGTGTGTATGTGTGTGTATATGTGTGTATGTGTGTATATGTGTGTGTATGTGTATGCATGTATGTGTGTGTGCATGTATATGTGTATGTGTGTATGTGTGTGTATATGTGTGTATGTGTGTGTATATGTGTGTATGTGTGTATATGTGTGTATGTGTGTATATGTGTGTATGTGTGTATATTTGTGTATGTGTGTGTGCATGTATGTGTGTGTATATATGTGTGTATGTGTGTGTATATGTGTGTATGTGTGTG
>PVIH01015276.1:37124-50519 GCA_004025045.1 Sigmodon hispidus | reverse complement strand
TAAGAAACCCATATTCTTATGAATGATATTTTATCATTTTCTAGATATGAAAAGTTTAAGCACTTTCTAAACTACAATGTCATAACATCAAAACGTATTCACATCAAGAACTTAATAAAAATATATTCTCTAAATCATCTTTTCCAGTATCACATTTATAAAGACCTGGAAAGTGGTATGATGCAGCTGGAATTTCTTTATCTCTCACAATAACTTCTGGCTGCTTTTCTGAGCATTCAGACTGTTATTTGGAAGAAGAAAGCAGAGATGCCTTGTGTATGTTATGGTACAGCTGAGCGTGACACTGAGATTTCTCAGTTTTCCAGTGGAGAAAAAATGAGTCCCATGAGTGGGAAATTCTAATTCCATTTTCAATGGACTTAAATTTATTTCTTTTCCTTGTAATTGTTAATTTTAGGTCAGTTGGAAAAGTGAGTTTGTCAACTATGCACAGATAATTTAATGTAAAATTCCTTGAGTTAATAAAGGGCAAGTAGCTGTATTTCTGGCCGCTACTTTGAATTTTATAGAAGGCCAAAATCTCCAAAATAAGATATTTAAAAAATTTTGTATATGAACACTTTGAAGTTAAGAGTTAAAATTCCCAAATAATTTTAAACCAACCAGCAACAAGCATAACACCATTACCCTGTGGTTAAAATAGTGGCTTTCATAACTTGGTTGTAACCAAAAACTCTCTAATTGAAGTTCAGGCTTACCTACTAAGAGGGAAGTCACATCTGGAAACTTTAGCTCTACTCAGAGCTAGAGAAGTCATGGATCTTGGAGGAGAAGCTACAATCACCAGTTTATAAAACCAGTATAATCTCTAACTACATTCTAAATATTCACCCTTATCCCCATGGATAAGTATAATTCTTATGCCTCATCAAACTAACTTCTAGCCACAGACAAGAGACCACTACATAAAACACTAATGGAGCAAAATAGAACATGAAATTGTGTAGGGTCTAGTTCCGACTGGCTTATCTATAACACAATTCCTGACCTAAGGACCAGGAATCATCGCAGAAGTAGGAGTGGAAAGATTATATAAGCCTGTGATAGCTTGAAGTATGTGACCCTCATAGATGAAATGGTTTGAGAGGGATTAGGAGGTGTGGCCATGTTGGGTGAGATATTGGAGGAGGTATGACATTGGGAACAGGCTTTGAGGTGTCAAAGTCCATGCCATCCATTTTCAGTTCTCTCTCTCCCTTTCTCTCCCTTTCTCTCCCTTTCTCTCTCTCTCTCTCTCTCTCTCTCTCTCTCTCTCTCTCTCTCTCTCTCTCTCCCTCTCCCTCTCTCTCTCTCTCTCTCTCTCTCTCTCTCTCCCCTCCCCCCTCCTCTCTCCTCTCTCTTGTTTGTGAATGAACTACTTTCAGATATTGCACAGGCCAGGATTGCTGCTATCATGCTTTTCACCATGATGGTCATGGCCTCACCCTCTGAAACTGTGAGCTTCACATTCTATGTTTGCTTTTGTAAGCTGCCTTAGTCATGGTGGTTTTTTTTTTTTTTTTTTTTTTTTTTTAATCATAGCAATGAAAATGTAACCAATACAAACACTGAGGAACTGAAAGTTTGGTGTGAGAAGTGTCAGAAAAGCTCCAGCCATGAAGTCAAATCAACATGGCTGCCTAAACAAGACCTGAACAAGTGTGGCTCCAATAATAATGCAATCATGAAAGGCGATGATCTCCCAAAGCCTCAGCCCCAGAAAAAACACAAGCAAAAGCAAAATATTGAGAGCAGGAGAAATAGTCTTTCTTGACTGGTTATCTAATACCAAGTAGTGAGCTCTGATATCATGTTCATACAAGTAACATTATATGGACTAACAGGTTGTATTCATATATTTAGGAATATATTTTCATGGCAAAAAAACTCTGAATTTACATTTGCAAAGGTTATTTCTTGGAATTTAAGTAGCAAATGTATTCAGCATCAGTATCAAGAAAGAACCACTGATGGATGAAAACTGGGCTCTCTAATTTTGTCTGTATGCTTTTGAGCTTCAGTTTTCTCATGTATAAAGTAGATATTTGTAAGGGTATAGAAGTAAGTATGTGAATCCCTTTATGCAGTGCCAAGCATGTAGCTTCTATTTTGTGATGGTATTATTATCTGCCATGGTTTGTCTTATGTGTAATGTCAAAGTTTATGCAAATTATTTTTCACTTCCAGTCCCCAGAAAGGGATCTGAGTTAGGTGTTACTCAGGATAAAAAGCAAGTTGAAATTTCTTTGTGTTAGACTTATTTCCTGGTCAGTAATGTATCAAACTCACAGCATTTCCTCTAAGCAGTGCTACCTTCATCTCAGAGGTCTGTGGATAGCTAAACCCTGAAGACAGTCAATGTAGCATGAATTCTGGTTGTTATTAAATGAAACTCAGAGCCAGATATTAGTGAAAAGCTGGAATATCAGAGAGAGGAAACAGACCACAGTCACATCTCACCCTAGCAAACTTCTCAAGGTAAAAGTTATCATCCAGCTTCCTCATTCTTGCTCCTTGAGGCTTCTACAGAATAAATATCTTCCTTCCTACATCTGCCTTAAATACCTTCTTCACTCAGTTGTTTCAAATACAGGCTAAGATAAAAGATGTGAAATACTATTATTTGATAGTTAGACCTTGAACTCATAGAAACATAGAAAAGTCTCTGTCTCTGAACTTATGGGATTAAAGGTGTAGGTCACCATGCCCATCTTTCCCTGTGCTGGGATTAAAGGTGTGAGTTACCACTCTCTGACCCTCATGGATTGATTGGATTGACTCTTATATTCAGACTGGTTTTATTAAATATATAACATATCTCCACAAGCCAATATGAACAATAGAAAAGACATCACTAATTGGTGAAGGACACATAAAATGTATAAGCTATGAATACATGGGTCCCAAGAGAAGACTGAACAGTGAGAAGCATGGACCATTTAGCCCAGAAACATGGTAGCAAAAGCTGCTCCTTAGGTAAGTTGGGGCTTCAGTGAGGTGTAAATAGGCCATTTTCATCTGTCTATAGATGCTTCAGAGAAGGATTCTTCAAATAGCATATTGAAATCTCAGCCTCCACTATGTCTTATTATGGGAATAAGGCAATGGCATCAAAGGACACAGACATTTAAATGGAACCATTACCATGTGGCATGGAGGAAGGCAGTCCATTATTTGTAGAATGAGGTGGGTAAATGAGAGGTTCTCACAAGTGGCCTCCAAGGCTTGATTCAGATAGTAAAGGCATAAAGACAAGTCTTTGGTCATCTTAGTAAATTATGGTATCTTGGCTTCCTTGTGGGGAAATTAATCTTAACAATATTAAAGTAAATTGCCAAAAATCTTTTTTATAATATGGCAATACCTTTCAAAGGCAATGGAGACTTTGACTTAGCATGTTCTTCTTTTAAAACTATTTTATGATACTTTGACATTTTTATGAAGAATTTTAGCTGTTATCTGTAGAGACCTTTATCATTAAGCCATTACATTTTCCTGATCTGATCTGTTTGATGTTTTGAACTTCTCTTTTTCCTGCTACACACACACACACACACACACACACACACACACACAAAACCAGTTTCTACCCAGACATATTTTGTGGGTTCTTTCTACTCCCCCACCCACTGAAAGACTCCTACAGTCACTTTAAGAGGAGGAAAAAAAGCATATATGAGAAAGTAGAAAATCTCAGTTTTACAAAAGTGGTTATGAAGTTGGAGGGGGGATGCTGTGATATTAGAGAAAACAAAAGATCAGACTCTTTTCTTGAGACATTTTTATTGGACAGACAAATAGAGTTTAAGAGGAAAACTGGTACTATAAAGTCATTGACTACTGTTTGTAACCTCTTGTCCAAAACTTATCAAAATAGAGCATTTTTTTGGATTTCTCAATTACCTGTGATTGTTGAAACTGCTTTGGGGGAGCTATTTCTGGCAGAGACTGTTTTCATGAGATTGTCCATCTAATGGAGTCTATCAAGGGCAGCCTTGAAGTCCTAAAGGTGGCCACTGTATTTCCTACACCCAGGGAAGATCATCCAGACACCCTTCAAATGCAGTAAATATACAGGGAAGTAGTTATATGAATTTCTGTTTTGCCTTCAACATCATTCCTTAAAATGGAGCTACTTGTGATTTTTCTCTATGAGAAAACTTAGTGGGGGGGCATAAATTTGCCCTGTAAATGGGGACAATTTAAGATGGTGCACATACACACATACACAGAGAGACAGAGAGAGAGAGAGAGAGAGAGAGAGAGAGAGAGAGAGAGAGAGAGAGAGAGAGAGAGAGAGAGAGAGATTTTCTCTCTTGTAAGTCAACAAACCAAAAGTTAGGCTACATTGAGTTGATACACAGGGATGACGTTTGAGCGTCACATGACTCAGATAATGAATACTGCTTTAAACTGTGGACTTGAGTGAAAATAAATGCAAAAAAATGCTTCTACACAAGTATGGCCAAATTGCATAGAGACTATTGTTGTGTAAATTATGGAGCCCTGAAATTCATTTGGTGAAGCCTTTGTCTCCCAGTACATCAGACTGTGATTATGTTTGAATCTTGACAGCTTAGCGCACTTATTACTCTTGCAGAAGACCTAGGTTTGGTCCACATCATCCACTGTTGGCTCTCAACTATCTGTCATTCTAGTTACAAGGAATATGACAACCTTTTCTGACCTTTACAGGTACTGCATACACAAGGTGCACATACATTCACTCCAGCAAAAAACTCATACATATAAAAATAAGCAAACCTTCAAAAAAATAACCTCGAAGGGCTAGTCTCTTAATCACATAAATAAGAGGTTATTAAGGTAAACCGTTGATTTGAATGGGCCCTAATCCAGTTACTATTCATCTTATAAGGAAATAGTTGGACACATGAGGAGTTTTCATGTACAGAAGAAGGAGCAGTTTTGAACTAAAGAAAGAAACCTCAGAATAAACCAGCCTTGACCAGCACTTAGTCTCGAGGCCTCTGCCTACAAAACAATGAATAACTAAAACCTGTTGCTCACCACGGCCTGTGGTACTATGCTATGGCACATGTAACAAATAATTCAGAAATTATTTTAAATCTTTTCAATATCATATTGTAATATAATCCCCACCCTCACAGATATTAAACCATGACAGCATTTTTGTTGTTAATTGCCAAAATAATTTAGAAATGAGTTCTGTTTGAGAGAACAATGACAAATCTGGGTGAAGATGTCACAAAGAAAACTGACATCTTCTACATTCATGTGAAAAAGCAAAGGTCTATATTAATCTCAAGATCATGTTAATTTAAATTATTAACTTTATATTAAAACCACATTGTGTTCTCTTCCAGCATATGGCAAAAACATGGCAGTCAGCATCAAAGTTTTAGTAGTTTGCATTGCTATAAAACAAAGTCTAACATCTGCATGTTTTTGCACTATTTATAAAATAATCATAAAAGATATTTTTTGGAAGAAATGTGTAGGGACAGTTATGTGTAGTCCCATTGTGTACAGAGAGGAACTGTTTGTTGCAAAGGGAACCACCTCTTATAAATCTGGGGCATTTCTAAGACTCTCTCTCGACTTCCTTTACAACTGCTTTGGTTGCACTCACATAGATGAGGGTAGTTTCATTTCAATGTGTGCTTTAGAGAAGTTTCCCAATTATGTAGCACATCTCAGTGTAAAACAATCGGATAGCATTATGTAGGACAAATCCTTAAATACACTGATGATTAAATGATGTGAGATTCTCTTTACAGAAACATGATTATGGTTTCTTTGATATGGTAAATGCTTTGAAACCAGAAACTGCTTATTGTACCCATTTCCAAAATTTTAGGAAAAAATTCCAAGGCCTAAAGGTTAGTCTGTTTATTAATACCAATTTCTATTCTCACATTGGCCTAAGGAAGTTTTATAAATAAACACCAAAGAAATGATAATGAATAATTAGTTCTGTAGGATTTGCAAAATAGTTACACATAAAAATAAATAATCAACATTTACTGATGAATGGAGAAGTTTATGTTCCAGTCAAGACTGCACTGATTTCAATATTGTGGGTTATATTTGAGACTTACCTCTGAATAATGATGCCAAGCCAAAGCTGAGCTCAAGGCAAACCAGATCCTGACAGGTACACAGCTCAGTGAGGCTGCAACAGGCAGACAGCCACTATGAGACTCATCAGGGATAATGAAGGTGCGGCAAGGGGATGGATGCCCAGCTGGTCAGCTGGTGACTAAAGGAGAGACTTGACCTTTCCAAGATCCCTTAGGGTTTCTGAGATTTATCTGAAATTTAATCACTCCTACCTTTCTGTGAAAGTAAACTTCAAACTACATTTGGGTCTCTCTTTCACTGAGAAAGATGATTGAGCAAAGGGAGCTGCAAGTCTTTCCTTTGTGTTCTGAGCTACCTTGATATACCTGGAGACTTCCTTTTCAGGAAGAATTCAACTGACATTTTCAACATTAGTGTCCTTTTAACTCCATCTTTCAGGCCAAAATCCAAGTCACCCTGACACTAATATGTCATCTCCTACCTTAGTTTAAGACAGTCTTTCTAAACTCCTCTTGTTTACTCTCCACATTGTATATTTCAAATAATGTGTTTGCTCCTAAGAACTGCAATTTCTATAAAAGTAGAATGTTTGTTTTTTATCCCTTCTCTAAGCCTGCATACTTTCAAGTATATGACAGTTTTTATATAATACCTTTGAATAATTACTTGGCTAATATAGTTACATCAAAACATCCCTTTCTTCTCTTCACTTCTCCAATGTAGTCTTCTCTTTCAAATTTCTAGCCTCTTCTTTAATTGTTGTTACACATATGCACACATATGTATACACATATATTTCTCAATACAGAAATATAATATGCTAAATGAATTACTAACCACATCAGTAAACTACACCTCCTTAAACACTCGTCATGTCTTCTTCTCAGACAATGAATCTCTGCTCTTCAAACACTAACAAACCTATTTCATGCTCCTAGTATCTTTTTGATCCAGGCTTGATGATATTGACTTATCTTATTCTAAATCCTACTATAAATCCTCCAGATTGGGGAAATAGATTGCTATAGCAATTGCAGTTGTT
Source organism: Sigmodon hispidus (assembly GCA_004025045.1). NCBI lineage: Eukaryota > Metazoa > Chordata > Mammalia > Rodentia > Cricetidae > Sigmodon > Sigmodon hispidus. The sequence continues at coordinate 43,414 of PVIH01015276.1, read as the reverse complement.
ATTGTTTTTTATTCAACGCAATGGAAAAGCAGAAGTAATTCAACAGTAAGACTTAGACATGGAATTAAATCTCATATAAAATTTGGCAGTGACTAATTGTAAAAATATTCAACTCAAGTTTGGGTGAAAATATTAGAATCAACAAAATTTACAATAATGATAATTTATTTAGAGTAGAAGCAGATTACATTCTCTCTTAACAGTAATGTAGCAGAGATGAAATAGACAAAGATGGAGAAAAATTATATATATATATATATATATATATATATATATATATATAATACTAATGACACTGGAACTCATGCCAAATTACAACAGATATTTTGCTGTTCATTCTGCTTTTATTTGTTGAAGGCAAATGTGATTTCCTGGGTGCCAGGTTGGAACCTGGACTAGAAAAAAAGTGTCCCAGTCAGTTTCTGTATTTGCTGGATATTTGAACATGAGTGTTTTATATGGCTAGTCTCCAAACTAGAGCACAATTCTGTGTTGGCTCATGTTTTAAATAACAGCTTGTACTTGATAACTAAACTGTGGGAACATGGTACAACACAGTATAAAACATTTTGCATTGTCAAAATAATTTAGTTGAACTGTAGAGTACAGATAGCACTAAATGATATATTTACCATAAAATATGAAAAATTTCCTTTAAAAATGCTTTTCTTTAAGTAGTATTTTTTAAAAATTTAAAATACATGGGGGAAGATGGTTATTTACAATTGATTCTATGAAATAAAAAAAATTTACAGTAATGCACCACTAAATCTGTCCAGGTATATCGTATCAGTAAAGGAAAGATATTTTTACAACATTACGCTTTAGAATAAGACACAGTCATTATAAAGCATCAAGGGGCAATTTCTTAACAGTTTCTTCCATGTGGTATTAAATATATGATGGTAATTATTATTTTTCTAGATTATACATAATCACAGACTCTGAGAAATGAGAAGACCTTAGATAAAACCTTGTTTATTCTCCATCAAATGTGTGATAACCTAGATGAATTAGTGTCTCAAGTCTATAGAACTAGAAAAATCTGAAAGGACCATAAGCTCATTTAGTTGAAGTATATAATTTCATAAAACTGTGCACATAGACAGTATTTCTTTTTCCAAATGAACTCTAAAAAATATAAAAAGAATAACATGATTCACGGACAAATACAATAAGTCTTCTCATTGTGGCTTGACTAAGTATTGAAATATTCTAAAACTGTGTTGGCATTACATTTTCTTGTTGCACTAGGGATTGAACCTAGATCCTTATTATGTATGTTAGGCAAGTACTTTCTCAGTGAGCAGCTCACTCCCCACACATTTTCTTTTGTTTTGTTTGGTCTTCTGATGAGGTGTTGAAATATTGCTCAAGTTGGCTTTGAACCTGTGATCCTCCAAATGTAGCCTTCCAAGTAGTTACTCATCCAGGATTAGAAACATATGAAATCCATATGAAACATTTTGCTGTTACTTTGATCTTAGTAGTTTAGTGAGTTTTATATATGTTCAGTGAGTCAAAGCAGGTGATTTGAATGACAAATACAAACCATGAGAAAGCATGTAGATTTACTATTATAAGTGTAAAAGTTTACCAAAAACCCCTCTTGAATCATGAGCATAAAGGCAGCACAGATAGAAATGATGGAAAATAACGCACACTATTGGACTCAGTAATCTCTCACTTTGTTGAGATAATAAGAAATATTTTGACACATGGACCCATCAGGAGAATAACAACATAAAACAGAAATGCAAGAGCATAAGATGATATGAGAAACTAGACTTTAGTGAAAAGCAACAAACAAACAAAAAATAAAGTTAGTTGGAATCTGAAAGATACATATTTTAGAAATAAAACTCATGTGCTCATCAGTACAGAAGGATACCCTAGTCTCTTCTTTGGTTTTGGAATTATAAAAATCCTATGCATGGAGGCTCTCTCTCTGCATCTTCATGTCTATGTGGAGAACTATTGTTCTGCTACATTATTCTATGCATATTTATTTAAAATATTTTCAGAAAATTAATTAATGAATGAATAAAAAAGAAATATTCTGAAAAAAGAAAGGGAATGATTGTAAAATTAACTCCATTTGTATCAAACATCTTATATATGTGTTTGATAGACTAATCGTGTATAAGACTGTCAGTTGTATATATGCAATTATAGGGACAGTCAAAATTCAAAGTGAAAGTTAACGAAAGTATTAAATTAACTGAAAAAATATGGCATTCATCACAATCATTACCTAAGTATCATTCAGGTGGACAGTTAATTTCATATCATTATCATAGAGTCAAAATACCTTTCCCTCAGCACCCAAAGCACTTGAAGAGAAATCTATATGATATTCCTAGATCTATTTTAATATCTCCAAAAATTCTTTCTTGGTACAGTATAGATAATAACATGGTCTGATGACTCTAACAACTAGGGTAGTTTTATATAAATTACTAGAAATGACTTCATACAAAGAACAGTATCACAAAAAGCCTACATAATCCTTAGCCATTTCTTCTTTCTGATGGTTCTTCTTTAAGGACTAGATGTCTCCTCTCTTGTCTACTTCCTGTCTATTTCAGCCTCATATTTATACTTAGTAATAGTGATGATGGCATTTCCAATTTTAAAATCACCTTCCTAATAATTGCTTCCTCTCAAGTGTACTTGTACTGCAGTAGGATGGAAACAGCATTCTTTTGTTTTCCCTGCTCCTTATCAGGTCTAACAGATAGGAGGACAAGGAGGAAGCAGGTTTTAAGACTTGATCACAGAAGCCTTAAAGCTCAATCTAAGGCATTTGGACTAGTGTTAGAATCTGATAGTACAATGTGGATCTTAACACATAATAAAATCACTGACTAGGCCATAGTCATGAAACTCTTGGTACTCTGAGGAGTGGGAATGAAATAAATATTTGAGAAAAAACACCTTCAAGCAGAGAGAAAAAACATTTTTTAATTAAATATAGAAACTCTGTACTGTTGTCTGCCAACCTACTAACACGGTCTCTATAATGCTCATTCATTAAAATTCAAATGACTCTCCAATGCCTAGCTCATGTTGTGCTATTCCATGCAGGTAGACTACATTACCACTTGCCAACTCTTTTATTTAAATATTTTCTGTGTCACTCACTTAACTGATATTGTGCCCTTCCTAGTGACTCTTCTCCAGTACTCTGTCTCAGAATAGGTTTTGAGACAGAAGATCTGCAGCAATTACATGTTTGCTCGGGTCAGGAGCATCACTTTAAAGTGCTAGGAGGCATTTATCTCTGTGTATGTGACCTCATTTCTGACAGCGAAGACAGGATAAATTTGTTCTCAGAGTAAAATACAGTAGTCACATTTATCCTAAGATAGTATGTTCCAAATCCAAAGTGGATGCCTTATACTTTTGAGAGTTCCCCGACAGTGTACAAGACTGTGATTTTCCAACACAGTGATATGTGATTTTCTATCTACATATTTATGGCAAAGTTTGCTTTATATTAAGCACAGCAAGAAATTAATCTATAATAACTGTGAGAGTTTGAATGCAATTGATGACCATAAGCTCCTAGGGAGTGGCACTATTAGGAGGTGTGGCCTTGTTGCACTAAGTCTGGCCTGTTTGGAGAAAGTGTGTCACTGTGGAGGTAGGCTTTGAGATTTCATATTTGCTCAAGCCACACCCAATATCTGAGTTCACTTACTCTCCCCTATATAAGATTTAAAACTCTCAGCTACCACTCTAGCACCATGGCTGCCTTCATGCTGCCACAATGCCTCAAAATGATGATAATTAAACCTCTGAAACTGTAAGCCAGCCCTAATTAAATGTTTTCTATTTAAGAGTTATTATAGTCATGGTATCTCTTCACAGCGACAGAAATTTTAACTAAGACAATAACTAATTGTGAGATGTAATGATTATAACAAAATATCCCAATCACTACTCTTGCACTTAGTTGCCCTTGTTAGGACCAAGGCTACCTAAATGCTAGCTCTGCAGTACCAGTATGTTTAATTTGGTGATCTCTACGCCTCTAGGGTGACTAATAAATGAGTAGCTATAGATATGCTAGAAAAGGGAATGACTTACATCTGAGGTTGGACAGAACCACATGGGAAGATTTCAGCATATTACTCAGAATAGTGAAAAATGTAAAACTTATGAATTGTTTATTTCTGGGGTGTACCATAAAATATGTTAAGAAGTGACTGTTGATAACTTAGGTACAGAATGCAAAACCACAATAAAAAGAGAATACTAAATACACTTGCTTAGAGAGACTGGTGTTTATATTACTAAAGTATTTTGTTTAATATGGGGAGGTGTTTTTGTTTAGTACTTGCTATTTACTTAGTTCTAATCAATTACAACTTGCTTAAAACAGAGGTATGAATGTTTGTCTGTATGCTGTGACTATCATTCTGTAAATAAAGGAACTGTTTTGGGTATAGCAGGGCACCATAGGTAGGCAGGGAAATTGAACTTCAGGTAGGAGAGGGTAAAAATGGACAGACTTGATCCAGCCCCCAAGAAAAGAACCATGAAAGAAACCCAGGTGAGACACAGCCCAGGCCATGTGGCCAGACAGATTAATGGAAATGGGCTGAATTAAGATGAAAGAGTTAGCTATAAATATGCCTGAGACATAGGCCAAACAGGATGAAATTAGTAAAAGCGTCTAAGTCATTTTTTTAGGGGGGAAAGCAGCCACTTCCAGGTTTGGTTTGTGGCTCAAATGGGGCCAGAAACTTAGTACAACATAAAACTAATAGTCATTAAGTTTTAAATAACCTTATGAGATATGTATCATTATTATTATGTCTTGGGAGACTATTGCAAAGTACAGTAATTAATACCAGAACTGGAATCAAAACTCAAGCAGTGGGGTCCTGACAGTTTCATATTAGGTGCTACAAAATCTCAACTTTAATCTTGCTTTAACCCTGCAACAAAGCTCTACCATTTGGTCATGTAAGCTGTGGTACCTACTTTTTATATCCATTTTGATGTCTAAATGTGGGTACAAGTTACACCTGGCATCTAATCTTTTGCATCTAGATGAAGAATAACAAGCTTTGGGAAACGGCATTATTATAAAGCATGTTATAAATCAAGAGGACATCAGGATAACCTTCAAAGATTTGAAGTAAAGTAATAAACATCAATTATAGGTAGCTATAGGTCAGTTATGTATCTCAGTGGTAGAGAACCTCCCTGTCACATAGTTTCTAGCTTTAATTCCCAACTTGGAAAAACAAATAACCTCTCCCTCCTGTCTTGAAATCCAATGTCTCAATCTTCTCCCCTGATTTGTAGTATTCCACCTGCTATAGCATTTTCTCTCCCACTTCTCCTATCTCCAGTGATCACTCAGATTTTCTCTCCAAACTTCCATCCTCCCACTTATTGCTTCATCCCAGTCCCCAACTTGAACAGGCATTTCCTGGGAACCCAGAGTCCATTATGGCTAACTGTAGATCTGTGCCTTTCCCTGGATTCCTAGGAGTTCCATCCCTTGATCTTATTGCCTGCTCTGTAGCAGACCACATGCTGCAGCCTCTCCTCATTGCTGTCCCCATTCCCAAGGACAGGCAGATCCTAGTGGGACATTCTACTTTCCTCCTTCCTGTGGATCCCTATTACTCATTCATATTCCAATGTGCCAGCTCCCAATATCTAAAAGCACTTTTACATGGAACCCCCAGAGGTCATACCTATCACCATCTCAGAAGAATTTCTTTCCCAGCAACACACAGTCACCTACTCCCTACTAAGAAGTATAGAGGGTTAACACAAATCAAGGGAAAAACACAAACATAGCAAAGACAGGACCAGATATGAGCATTTGGAATTGCAATCTTCACAAACCCAGATGCCTAAACACCAGCCTAATATCATTATCTATGATAGGCAGGACAATATCTCTCCACTAGAGCCCAGAAACATTACCACAGCAAGCCATAAGTATCGCAACACAGCTGAAGCACAAAACAAAGACTTAAAATAGTCTTTATACATAGATCACAGACAGTGGAAAGAAAGAAAAGAAAAGCAATTTAGGACCTGAAAGTAGAAATAAAATAAATTTTTAAAAAGGCCAAAATGAGAGAAATATAGAAATAAAAATTCAGGATATTGAACAAGAATCTCAGAGGCAAACTTCATCAATAAAGTCCAAAAGATGTAAGAGAGAATCTCAAGCACTGAAGACAAAGGATACTGCTGGCAAAAAAAAAAAAAAAAAAAAAAAAAAAAAAAAAAAAAAAAAAAAAAAAAAAAAAAAAAAA
>PVIH01015276.1:13117-37024 GCA_004025045.1 Sigmodon hispidus | reverse complement strand
AGCTTCCAGAAATGTTGGACACGATGAAAAGACAAATATAAGAGTACTAGAAATAAAGAAGAAGCAAAAATGCAAGTCAGATGCACAGAAAGTATTTTCAACATAATCATAGAAGACAATTTCTCTAACCTAAAGAAGGAGGTACTAATCAATTTAAAAGTATACAAAATAACAAATAAGTTGACTATGCAAGAATAAAAAGATCCCATGTTACATAATAAGCAAAACATTAAGTGTACACAATACAGAAAGGATATTAAAAGTTACAAGAGAAAAAGACCAAATATTATAAAGCCAGTCCTATTAAAATAACATCTGACTTTCCATGTAAACATTAAGAACCAGAAAGGCCAGAAAAGATTATCTGTATATTCTTAGAGATTGCAGATGCCAACACAGAAAGTAGTTGGAGAAAAGAAGATGTGCATGAAACAAAATAACAAAACAAAAACAAATTTAAACAAAAATCTATCTACAAATCCAGTTCTGTAAAAGAGGCTAGGAGCAAAACTTCAACTTAAAGAGGTCAACCACACCCAAGAGAACATCACGAATAAAATAACCGCAAACCATCAAATCAAACCACACACACACACAAAACACACACACACCCGAGTATGTTTGCATGTAAGCATGCACAGAAAGAGAGAGAAAGAGACCTCACACCGACAATTACCACCAAAACAACAAAAAGAAAACAATAAGAAAAAACAAATACTACTCATTGATAGTTTTCAACATCAATGATCTCAATTCATCAATTAAATAGGCACAGAATAACAAAATGGATGGGAATAGAATAAAAGATTGTTCCTTCTGTGGCTGCATCCAAAAAACCCATATCTTAACATCAATGATACACATTGCCTCAGTAAAAAGATGGAAGGAGAGATTCCAAGTATGACCTGAGAAAAAAAGCTGGTGTAGCCATTTTAATATCTAAAAAAATACTCTTCAAACCAAAAGTAATCAGAAGAGATAGAGAAGTATACTACATACTCATCAATGGGAAATTCACCAAGAGGCTATAGCAAGTCTTAACATCTATGCATCAACTACAAGGATACTCAGCTTTATTATATATATCACTACGGCTTAAATCACATGTAAACTCTGACATATTTGTAGGGGGAAAGTTCAATATCTCTCTCACAAAGAGATAGATCATCCAGACAAAACTAGACAAAGAAATTCTGCAGCTAACTGAAAACAACCCATCTAACATGTGGGCCCCCCAAACAAGGTCTACAAGACAGCACACACCAATACCAATTTCTCATTGCTATGAACACTTACAAGTAAAAGTGTATGGACTAAAAGGTACACCATGTGATTCACTGGGCCACACTACAGTTTCCCTGCTGAGATTTTTTTTTAATTATTTTTGTTTTGTTTTGTTTTGTTTTGTTTTTTTGGTGGGGGAAGGTTTCAATGGCAGGAAGCAGAAGTAAGGAAATGATAGGTGAGTGAGATCAGGATGCACAATGTGAATCAATCCAGCAAGAATCAATAAAAATTTAAAACAAACAAACAAATGGACCTAACAGATATTAACAGAACATTTTGCGCAAATATAAAAGAATATCCCTCTTCTCAGCACTTCATGGAACTTTCTCCAAAACTGACCACATAGTATGAAGCAAAGCAAGACTCAATAGATACAAGGAAACTTAAATAACAATCTGCATCTTATCTAACCACCATGGATTAAAACTGGATATCAATAACTGAAACAACAAAAAGTCAAAAAGCCCATGAAAATGGAACAACTTGCTACTGTATGAAAAAATAAGTTACCATAAAAATTAAGAATTAAAGACTTCCTAGAATTGAATGAAAATTCATATGTATGTTATCCAAACTAATGGGACACAGTGCAGGTGGTTGTAAAAGGCAAGGACAATGAACTAAGTGCCTACAAAAAAAAAGTTGTTGTTTTTTTTTTTTTTTTTTGGAGAGAGATCTAATACTGGAAACTTAACAGCACATCTGAAAGCTCTCAAACAAAAAGAAGGAAGCACACTCAAAAGGGATAGACAGCATGAAAGAGTAAAAATAAGTAATGAAATAAAAAAATAAAAACAAAATGACAAAAAACAATGAAAAGAATAAAGAATACAAGCATTTATTCTTTTAGAAAATTAAAAAACAAAAAAACCTTTTCCAAAGTAACTAAAAGAAAATGAAGTGAGAAGACACAAACTTACTAAATTAGAAATGAAAAGATGGATGTAACAACAAACACTGGAAATCCAAAGAATCTTATGGGCATACTTTAAAATCCTGTACTATACCAAATGGAAAATATAAAATAAACAGATAATTTTCTTAATACATAACACTTACTATAATCAAATCAATATCAGAAAAGCAATTTCAAAGACTTACAACCTCTATGAAATAGAAACAGTAATAAAAAGCCTTTCAACCAAAAAAACAAAGGGCCAGATAATTTTAGTATAGTATTTTATGAAAGAAGAGATTTTGTCAGACTTTCTTTGGACCACCAACTTCCACATAGTAATATGGAGAAAGGTTGTCCTTAGACTAGGCTTGCCCCCAACTAGCTATTAAAGTTTAAAATAACTCATTCATATTAATCTACTTTCTACCACATGTCTTGTTACCTCTGTACATAAAACTTCCTCTACTTCTGGCTGGTGAAATCCTCTGCCCCAGATTCCTCCCCAGATTTCTCCCTTTTGTCTAAATAAAAAGGAAAAGTTTAAACTCTACATAGTAAGATTATATACAATAAGAAAAATTGACAAGGAAGAACTACATTCATAATGTCTAGTCCACTTGTATCTTGCAAATTTGGAGGAAGTATTGTGTTATGATCCTGGCTTGGTGAGTTCATACTTTTATACCTAAACTTTCTAGAATTTAATGAAAATGAATCCACATCATACCCAAACTTATGAGACACAATGAAAAAGCAGTCTGAAGAGGAAAATTCATAGCACTATATAAAAAACTAAGAGCAAGTTCACACAAAAGGCCTAACAACTTAAGTGAAGGCTTTAGAACAGTTAGAAGCAAACTCACCTAGAAGGAGTAGACAGCAGAAAATAATCAAACTTAGGACTGAAATCAGTACAATAAAAACAAAGAGAACAATAAAAAAAATCAATGAATCAAAAGTTGGTTCTTTGAGAAAGTCAACAAGATAGACAGAACCCTATTCAAACTAACCAAAAGACACAGAAAAAGAGTATTCAAATTAACAGAATCAGAAATGAAAAGGAGGATAAAAGAACAGACCCCCAGGAAATTCAGAGAATTATCAGGTCATACTTTGAAAATCTGTACTAAAATGGAACCCCCTCCCAAAGGGACAGCTTTCTGAACAAGTACCAATTATCAAAATTAAATAAAGAACAGATTGAAGATTTAAACAGACCTATAACACCAAGGAAAATTGAAACTGTTATTAAAAGTCTCCCAAATAAAAAAAGCCCAGGTCCAGAAGGTTTTACTAAAGAATTCTACCAGACATTCAAAGAAGAACTAATACCAATACTCAACAAACTGTTCCATACAGTGGAAACTGAAGAAATGCTGCAAAACTCTTTTTATGAGGCCACAATCACCCTGATATCCAAGCCATTCAAAGATGCAACAAAGAAAGAGAGTTACAGACCAATATATTTCAAGAACACTGATGCAGAAATACTCAACAAAATCTGGCAAACCATATGCAACAACATATATAAAAAAAAGTCCATTACAATTAAGTAGGCTTCATCCCAGAAATGCAGGGATGGCTCAACATACAAAAGACTATAAATGTCATCCATCATATAAACAAACTGAAAGAAAAAACCCACGTGATCATCTCCTTAGATGCTGAAAAAGCCTTTGACAGAGTCCAATACTCCTTTATGATAAAAGTCCTAAAGAGATCAGGAATACAGAAAAAATTCCTAAATATAATAAAGGCAATTTATAAGAAGCCAACAGCCAATATCAAACTAAATGGAGAGAAACTGAAAGCAATCCCACTAAAATCAGGAACTAGAAAAGGCTATCCCCTCTCCCCTTATCTAGTCAACATAGTTCTTGAAGTTTTAGCCAAAGCAATAAGAGAACAAAAGGAGATTAAAGGGATACAAATTGGAAAAAAAGTGAAACTATCTTTATTTGCAGTTAATATGGTTGTATACCTAAGTGACCCACAAAATTCTACCAGGGAACTTCTACAGATGATAATCTTCTTCAGCAATGTAACAGGATACAAGATTAACTCAAAGAAATCAGTAGCTCTCCTATCTATACACTAAAGATAAAAGGGCTGAAAAAGAAATAAGGGAAACCTTACCTTTTATAATAGCTGCAAATAGTATTAAATACCTCAGAGTAACTATAACCAAAGAAGTAACAGATCTATTTGACAAAAACTTTTGACAAATCACTGAAGAAAGAAATTGAAGAGGGTATCAAAAAATAGAAAGACCTCCCATGCTCCTAGATAGGATCAACATAGTTAAAACGGCAATCTTACCAAAAGCAATCTTCAGATTCAATACAATTCCCATCAAAATCCCAACATATTTTTTTTTACAGACATTGAAAGAACAATGCTAAATTTTATTTGGAATCACAGGAAAGCCAGAATCACCAAAGCAATTTTGCACAACAAAACAATCTCAGATGGCATCACCATCCCCAACTTCAAGTTATATTATAGAGCTATAGCATTAAAAACAGTCTGATACAGGCATAAAAACAGATTTGTGGATCAATGGAATCAAATTCAAGACCCAGACAATAACCCACACACCTATGAATATCTGATTTTTGACAAAAAGGTAAAAAATTTTCAATGGAAAAAGATATTATATTCAACATATTTTGATGGCATACCTGGATCAGTATGTAGAAAAACACACATAGATCCAATCCTATCACCCTGTACAAAATACAAATCAAAGTGGATCAAAGAACTCAACATAAAACCATCTAAAACGAGCTTGATAGGAAAGAAAGTGGGAAATACCCTCCAATGCACTGGCACAGGTAACCACTTCCTAAATATAACACCAGTAGCACAGACACTTAACAACAACAATCAATAAGTGGGATCTCGTGAAACTGAGAAGTTTCTGTAAGACAAAGGACACAGTCATTAAAACCAAATGACAGCTTACAGAATTGGAAAATATTTTCACCAACTCTACAAGTGACAGAGGACTGATCTCTAAAATATAAAGAGAACTCAAGGAACTAGAGCACAAAACCCTGAATAACCCAATCCAAAAATAGCATAGCAAAGGACACTATCATTCAAAAAAGAATAAACCTACAGGCTACAAAAGGTTTTCTTTTAACCAACTACACAGCTAATAGAGGACTAATGTTCAAAATATATGAAGACATCAATAACTACTTAATAAGAAAACAAATAACCTGATTAAAATAATGGGTTACATAGCTAATCAAAGAATTTCAAACTCATATGGCTGAGAAACACTTAAAAAATGTTCAGCATCTTTAGCCATCAAGGAAATAGAGTCAAAACTACTTTGAGATTTCATTGTACACTCATCAGAATGGCTAAGATCAATAAAATATGTGATAGCTAGTGCTGGAAAAAATTTGGTGGCAGTGAAAATTTATATAGTCACTATGGAAATCAGTGTGGTTCCTCAGGAGAATGGAAATCAAGCCACTTCAAGATCGTTCTACATTACTCTTGAGCTTTGCAGTGGATAGTTTTATGTCAACTTGACACAAGCTAATTTCATCTGAGAATAGAAAACCTCCAATAAGGAAATGTCTCTATAAGATAGAGCTGTAGACAGGCATGTAGGGAGGCATTTGATTAATTTGTGATTGATGGGAGATGGCTTAGCCCATTGTAGGTGATGCCATCCTTGGGCTGGTGATTCTGCACTCCATAAGAAAGCAGACTGAGAAAGCTGTGAGTATAGAGCACTATGAGAAAGCAGCATTCCTGCATGACCACTGCATCAGCTCCTGCCTTCAGATTCCAGCCCTGTTTGAGTTTCTGTCCTGGATTCTTTCAGTAGATCACAATGTGGAATTATAAGCATTTAAGAAAATCAAAATAGAATGCTAATAATTTGTAATGATTCTGCAAGTGTTAAGGAGATAATTTAGGTTATATACCTCTATAGTGATCACAATATACAGAAAAATCCCAACTATAGAGAGTCACACAGAAATCACTTTGAAAAGATTAAAGGGTTCTACAAATGTCTATAATCCAGGTTGAGTTCTGTTCCCTCACCTTTCAATGCCAGTGCAACACTTTTTTTTAAATACTGAATTAGCTTCACAGACTTAATCTTCTTTGTAAACTTCATTCCTATAAAGCATCATCTAATTGTGACCATTCTGTCTCTCTCAGCTAAGACACCTGTGCATTTTAAAAGCTTCATTTGTTTGTTTCTTCTCTATCCATAAAATGTACTCTTGTCCAAATCTTCTGCCACCGTAAGCAATAAAAATAATAAATGAGAGACTGAAAACTCTACAGAGTTTTCAGGCACTCCAGCAAAGGTGACCCTGAAGAATTACGATGCTCTGTTATCAATTAGTTGACATTACCTAGAAAAATGAAGCTAAATGTTCCTCTGTTCTGCCAGGTTTTATATCTCATAATTCCAGCTGAAATTGTTCATTACAAATGCACATAGTGATGTTCTGAATGGACTTACGCTTGGTCTACTCTGCCCTGGATTCACAATGGCCACTTTAAATCTCTTGGCACTAGTAGAGAAAATGGACTCAAGATGACAGATTACTTCAATAAAAGTTATCACGAGGAAAGTTAAATCACAGATGCCCAGAGTTGGTGGATATTCAGCAGTTATTTAATGAAGGCTAATTTACAAAGACAAAACAAAACAGACTTGAAAAGATGAAAGTCTGCTCTCGGAACTATTCTATCCATGAGGCTAAATTTGATGAAAGATAATCATCATCATAACTTAATTTTAATACACAGCCTATTAAAGTCTTCATACTTAAAAAGCATTTTACATATATTATATCACTCCATCTTAATTAAGAAAACTCTATAATATTAGATTCTATGACACCTTTGGGATTTTACAAAATTGAGTTCATATTCTATGGTAATAAACATACTTTTCAAATAACATAATGTACATGTATATATGTAAAGTATTTGCAACAGATACATATGATTGTTACTTTGATAAAGACATGAAGTTTTGTTATTTTTATTTTCTACCTGGAAAAGTAATATAAAGATGAGTGATCAAAATCTATTTTTAGGTACCAATCATCTCTAAACTTTTAACTTAATGGAAACTTGTAAGTAATATATAATAAAAGTTTGCTATGCATTTAATTCACTGCCATAATATAAGAAAATCTTTGGCCAATCTCAAACCAAAAATATTTACATTAATATTAACTGTTGATTAGATTATAGATTTTATTTTACCATAATTTATTTTTATTTATTTATTTTGGATATAGTGTGTGTGTGTGTGTGTGTGTGTGGGGGGAGAGAGAGAGAGAGAGAGAGAGAGAGAGAGAGAGAGAGAGAGAGAGAGAGAGAGAGAGAGAGAGAGAGAGAGAGAGAGAGAGAGAGAGAGTCAATATTTGTGTGGTGGTCAGAAGACAAATTTTCAGGATGAGGCTATTTTATCTCTCCATCCTATTTTTGAAGCAAGTTTTCTTTTGCGTCAGCTGCTTCTTAGTACATTCAAGCTCCGTGCTAATTCTCCTGTGTTCCCTGCCATGTCATGGTAAGAGTGCAGGGGAACAGGGTGGAGGGAGTGGGCCCTGCATTTAATCTGAATCCTGGGATGGGATAGCCACCAGTCATTAGGGTAGTGTAACAAATGCCTTATACTTGCTGATCCTTCTCACACGCCATGTTTTACAAGTTGTTAAATAGGCTGTCTTATTCTGGAATCTAATCTACAGTTTACAATACATTCGTCTCTCATGTCTCAGTCCCTTCAGGTCTGCTTTTTCTTGCCATCCACATAGTCCTTCTGAAAATACTGATCATGATTTGTGCTGCCCATTTTTATGTCAATTTGATACAAGCTAGCGGCATTTGGGAAGAAGAAATCTTAATTTAGAAAAATGCCTCCACTAGATTGGACTGTGAGCTAACCTGTGGTATATCTCCTTAACTGATGAGGGATGTGAGAGGGCTCAGTTTACTGTGGGCAGTGTCAACCCTGGGCTGTTCATCCTGGGAGCTGTAAGAAAGCAGGCTGAGCAAGCCCAGGAGAGTAAGATTATAAGCATGGCTTTTGTTCCAATTACTGCTTTCAATTTCTTGCCTTGACTTCCATCTCTGACTTCCTTCAGTGATATACTGTGATGTAGAACTATAATACCAAATAGATCCTTTGGTATTATACAATTTGATTTTGGTCATGGAGATTTTTCATAGCAGTAGAAACAAAATAAGACAAATTAGACTGAGATTATAAAATTTTGTGTATAATATCAAAATGTCAATAAATTGAATTATATCTGGAAGCATTAGGTAAATATTTCATTTTTACTTTCCACATGTCTGTTCCCAAATACATGGAATAGAAGGGTAGTGTCATTACTGTGTTTATTTTTAAAGAGAAAGTTTTCTAAAATTAAATAACACAAGTTGGTATTCTTATATGAAAGGAATGATTCTGTGCAAGTAAAAGTTACAGCAATAAGGTGAAGTCATTGGTTAAAATGTTATTAATAGGAGGTTAATAAAATGTGGCTACATTCCACTGAGAGCACGTGCATATTTTCCTCTAAAATATAAGCATCTATGAAGATCATTTGAAAAAAGGTGCCAGTTCCTAGGCAAATGTACTCAAGGTTCATTTGTTAATATTGAGAGGCAAGTTTGAAAGGTCATATGCACAATTTAGAGAATAATGCAAATATGTTATAATTTTTCTAAAGATATTGTGATCTGCTTCATCAGAGTTTCTTGATAGGCAGAAACTCTTAGGAGGTTTAGAAACATTGATCTATACAATGTCTATAACCAAAGACTTAACTTGTGTACTTTACATAGGTCCTTCTCATTAGTGAAGGTAATTTTAGCCATGCTCTGCCATCTCTTGACCAGGATTTACTAGTCATAATGTGAAATTGCATATCTACCTATTTTTTAAGTCCTGCTTCAGTCTCCTGAGTGCTGAGATTATAGGCATAAATCACCATATCTAGCAAGGTCTTCAGACATTTATATTGATAGAAATAAACTCTTATTCACCAAATTAGTGTTTGTTATCAGCAGGTAGATTCACTATTCTACTAAAATCTCTGGCGAGAAACTGTTAAATGCAATTTGTCATCATCTTCAGCTCTTTTATTCAAAAGCATGGCAAGGAAATGCTCTGATTTCACATGAGCAAATCATCAATGGCATCCTAACACCCCTTTTATAATTCTAAGAATTTAAGTTGTTAAATAAAGTACACATTGAAAACTTGAAGATAAAAGAGGAAGTTTAATAGGAATAGTGTCGAAGGAACGTCATTTTAAGGTTATAATATAAGATACACTTTACTTAGGAAATTTTCATGAAAGTGGTGATAATGAATGTTGTTTTATATTGGCTGGCTCCTAAGAAATAGAATAAGAACATTTCAAAGCAAAAAAGTATCATTGAAAACTGGCAAAATGGAACAAAATGATGTTCATAAACGTTTTAGAATATACTTAATTCTTTTAGTGAGATCAACTTAAATTTGGTTTTCAATATCAATTGATAGGATATTGAGAATGCTATCTTAGTTAATCAGGCTTTTTCTCAAGTTATGATATACCATCCTTGTGTCTCCATTGTAAAACTGATTAAAATGTGAGGATTAAATTAATAAAATAAATAGAAAAAACCTTTAATTTATATGTGTAGGCACTATTCAGATTGAGTAAGAAATAATAATACATATTTGAAATAAATTTATCTAGGCTATTTAGGTTTTATCTGCACTAAAAAGTTATGAATAAATTTGTTTTCTAGAACAAAGAGTAACTGTGCTTTAAAAATAGAGTAAATGTTTTGATAGAGCCATCATAATTCTGAATTGTCTTATGGACAATGATTAAATTAGTTCTAAGATAAATCTGGCCCAAGTGCAGCAGAATAAAATACTGCTAAGAGGCAGATAGGATGGATGGAGTAGAAACTATTTCATAGAGGTCATGAACAGACCTAGGATTTCTATATTAGAACACAGCAAGTTTTCCTTTAAATATATAGCAATAATGAAAGAAAAAGAGCAAGTCATAAACACACTTCAAGGCCTCATTTTTTAAAAAATGGAATTCAGCATTGTTGATATAAAATCTGTTACTTCTGTTGTTCTCCAGACACTAATGGCTTTAAAAACAGCTACATGATCTTTGTTCTGCAGTGTATACCATCCAAATGAGTCCCAAATTCACCAAACCACCAGAGAATCTTTTCCATAAACAAATATGTAGCAAGTTAGAACCAACTAATATTTCCCAAAGCAGCAGTCAATTGATATTTAAAAATATCCCAGCGCCTAACAAATATAAAAACAATTAAAATATATATATGTGTATATATAAATATGTAAGTATTTATTTTTTTTCATATTCTTAGACATCTTTAATGCGTAGCCAGTAAACTTTAGGGCAGTGTATTTAATATATTTTTCAATAAAGTGTTTATTATGCTTTAACATTAAAAATAACCCCAAAGTTCCAGCAAAACTGAATATCATGAAGCGATATGTTTAATATTTTAAAAAAGTAGTTTTAGCTATTTGTTCTCAGACTTCACAGAGAACCCAAGAGAACTGAGGAAAACATTTATTGATTCTTAACTATGCTACTATATTACAACAAACATTCAACATATCTGTAATTATATTTCAGGAAAGATTAACAAGCAAAAGACATTTTACAGTGAAGTTTGATGTAGGTTCTAGAACATACAACTGCTTAATCAAGTTTATGCAATTAACCAGAACATGGTACAAGTCTTTTGCTAAAATGGGTTTTTTATCCTCCAATTCCTTAAAGAGTATAATGTGCTAACCCTAATTTTCTGTAATGATTTACCTAATTCACTAATTAAGTTTTTCAAGTAAAGTTTAAAAATAATCAGTGCCTACTAATGAATGCTACCAATTCAAAAGTTAGTGGAAATCAAGTACTGGTGGCTTTTGTGAGAGAGTTACTTTCATTCCAGTTCTTAAATTTTAACTTCATAGTCTTTGTTTGTATCTGCATCAGTACAAATGGCAGACTGGGAAAAGAATATGCATCTAGGGGTGATCACACAAGTTGGACCCAAAGCATTAATGGCTACCTAACTGCTACATCAAAGTCTTCACCAAATGATCTCTGTTATTTTAATTTCTGTTAAAAGATAAGAGTCAGTATCTTTCACTAGCTACTATCTATTGTAGTAACTTACAGAAAATTAGTTGGCTTGTTTAAGGTTAAATTTGGTTGTTTCAAAAATGAAAAAGCTAGAATAGAAGGGGTTAGGAGTGTTGTCTCTTCTAAGTGTTATGGTTGCAAATGAAGAATATTTTCCTAATTACATCACATAGGGTTCAAACCAGGTTAAGTATAACTTTAAAAAACAAATCATCATCAAACTTTCAACACTAAATAATAAGCTGTCTTAAATAATCAATATGTTAATGATGACAGGAATTAAAAAATAAGCACCCAATTTATCAAAATAAATGGATAGAATATAAAGGCAATGATGTATGGCTTTCACAAGGCCTGAAAGATGTTTATAAGATTTAGCCAATAAACAAAATGCAAACCACTTCCAAGGAGTCTTCCTTGACACTACTTCTCTTTTAAGTCCACTTTTCTAAAGGATTAACTTTCCCAATATACTCCAAACCTTCAGTTGCTTCTTTAAATTTCAATAGTTATTTAAGTCTACCCAAGTTTGACTTGGCAAGTGTTTAATATCCTTCTTGTTGCCCAGGACAGCCAATCTAACAATCAACAGCCTCCTTTACCTCTCTCTCCCTTGCCGCAGATTTCCACTTCAATTGCTGTCTAGAGCCTCCTCATGAAACACTGTAATATTAGGAAGCTGAATGATAGTGAAATGAGAAAGCAAGAGAAAGCAATTGGGAAGGAAAAGAAAAGGAGGAGAAAGTAATATAGGGGAAAAGAAAAAGGGAGAGGAAGGGAAAGAGAGAGGGAAATGGAGGAGAGGGAGAGGAGACTAAAAATTAAAAACATCTCTTCTTTCATTGTTCTCAAGTGCTTACAACGAATTCCATACTCATCCTGCTTTTTTGATCATTCTTTTCTTTTTGGCATATGAGCTATTCAATAGTTTCATAACTATTTTCAGTCTCTACCTCTACTTGCTAATGACACTCAATAAATGCCCACTTGAAAAGACTCAAATTTTGTTCACTGTTTCTTCTACCACTCAATACAAAATAATTACTCTTTCTTGGAATCTGTTGTGTTCTTTTTGTTTTTAAATGTTGTGTTCTTAGTTAAATATTATATATCCCTCACATTTTCCCATGTATTATCCTGAACAGTTAAAAATTGTCTTGTTGCCAAAGCATGATCCTAATATGTTCCTTGTATATAGTATATATTCTTTACATATTTATGGATAGGCTAGATGTATAATTAGAAATAAAATTAATCTTTAACTTTGTAATGATATAAAGGTATTTTTTTCACATATTATGATAGCAAATGAAATCAGTTTTACTTTTCAAAAGTAACTAATAGTTGTGAATAATGTTGAGTGCAGTGAAATGATGTAAGGTTTTGTGGATTAATGCAAGAGGAGGAGGTCTATTTTTGAAGAGAGAGAACATTTTGCTGCATAACTGTAATTAGGAACAAATCAGAGATTAATGATGCATTATATTCTAGAGCTTTAAGTGACATGAAATAAGAGACAATTTTCTCAACTTTAAATGGTTTGCAAAATATTATTTCTGTACTTTGCTTCATGCACAGAAAATAATTGGAAAGGGGTTTAATGTTCAGAAATTTCAATATTTATTCTTAAATGTGAATTGTTGGGCTGTAGGAATATTGCATTTCTTCCAAAAGAGCATAAAACCTACCTCTACTAATTAGTTTCTCTATGAAAGCCTTCCAGACAATTATAGAGTAATACCACTGGTCAATGCTTTAGGTGCTTTTCATTAAAGGTATAGTGTCGCTACCAGATAAATTGCTTCATATAAAAGCACTTACCACAAAGCCCTATAATGGAAGGTTAAGTGCTGTCCTTAATTACTAATTTCAACCCTTATATTTTGCAGTGCAGGCACTTTAAAAGGAAGCAAATATAGCCCGTTGGTTCCGTTGCTGCTTCTCTGATTATAGGATTTCACAGTAAAAGCATTAGTCTAGTGGCTTTTCTAATGAATAATAACCTCCCTAAATTTTTAAAATAAAAATAGCCAAACCACAAGCTGATATAAAATATATACTAGGCCATGATATTGAGCTCATATTTAAAATCACTTTATTCTAAAAACTTTAATCTAGATCACTCACACTTTGAAATTTATACTCAGTCTTTATGGCTTTGTTGCTTATAAAGTACCAAGACAAAAGGATGCTTGAAATTCTCATGTCTTTTCCTCTCATCAGCATCATGCTGACGTATACACAGAGGAGATGATTAGTGAACAACTAAATGACACAATGGTGAGGTCTCTCTGTTCTTTACAACATTAAGTTTTTATGTGCATGATACAATCAGAATTTCATCATATATAGAAGTCTCTCATGTGTTTTTATATGTATAACACATACGCAATTTTTGTGAGTGATATAATATTTTTGTATGTCAGCCATTGTATGTGTCCTTCACAACAATAATTGGATCTTTGCTCACTCTTTTATTTATATTAATTGAAGTTCTCCTTAGTGAAAGCACCTAAAGTACATGCCTAGATATGAAAGATTATAACTATGATAACTGCATCTAAATAATTGTTCCTTAATTGTTATGCTTTATCAGCTTCTGATCTTTGAATATATTTCTAATGTCTTTCTTCTTTCCTATCTTTTTCTTCCTTCCTTCCTTTCTTCCTTCCCTCCATTCTCCTTTCCTCCCTCACCCTCCCCACCTCTTTCTTTCATTTGAGACATGGTCTCCCTATGTAGCCTTGGCTTGCCTGGAGCTCACTATGTAGACCAGATGCTCTTAATGTTTTCCAGAATACCAACTTATAAATACTTTTTTGAATGCTTACTACTTACCAGTATTACAATAACTTCGAGACCTGTCATAACTTACAATCTGTCATAAGGAAGTTACTTTATTACATTTAGTTCATCAAGTATTTGCAATACAGAACAGGCTAGGACTGAACTGTTAAAATAGAATGATACAGTTCAGAAAACGCTCAGAATAGTGTCCTCTCTTCTGTATGGGTTAGTTCCAAATAAAACTGTTGTTTAATTAATAAATTATTTTATTAATAATTAACTATCAAAGTATTTAAGGAGTGAATGATTCCAACAGAGGTGTTCCTTCCTCACTCATTCTTATTAGTTTTATTGTACAAAATGTAAATTGATTTTATATTTTTATTTATACTGTGTTATAATCTGGTGCTGTACAAAAAAAGAACATTTTGAAGACTTTAACTGAGTAACACTATCATGCCAGAGTCATTATCAATTACCATGGTTATAAGAAAATGAAATGAACTCCTTTATGCATAGCTGCAGATCTATGATGTAGTGTTTTTTGTACTTGTGGGTTTGTCTTCTCCCTCAAGGCTGCTTGCTGCCTGCCTCTCGCTCTTCTTGCACATTTTATGAGTCTCTGTTGTATGTCACTGTCAAAGGAACAGCTTTATTTGCTTTCAAAAGAAGTGTTATAATATTCCTTCCCTCAGATTGAAATTTTAACGGTTACTTTTGACAAAGCCTTTCCTTAGTTCAAATGCAAGGATTCAGTAAAAAGACTTGACACATTGTCCTTTTTATGTGTTCATTTTTTTCTGGCACACAGATGTTCTAAATTTTGCAAACGCTAACGTGTGACCTCAAGTTCATCTATAAAATGCCATTTGTACATGGTAGCAAGAACAGTTTAGGACAGCATTACATTGACATGACTCTAAAGTCTAATAAATACTTTATGGTTTCTCAGAAAAACCACAATTTGAAGAAATGGACGCAAACATTGCTTTGCTTTTCCAGTTGTTGTTCAAAAAATTGTTCCCAGGTCCATAAACACTTGCTTACCTGCAGGGTAGCGCTCGATGACTGGCCAGCTGTCCACCTGTAATGTGGCATTACCACCGCTCCTTGTGAAACGCACTACATGGTATTTCCCATCATTAATGATTGCATTGGATTCTTCAATGGCGATGTCATCTGTGCCAACATTAAACTTAACTCCAATTTTCCCTTGATGCTGTTAGAAAAAATAGGGATAAGGTCTTATTAAATCAACTGATTACCTAGCATTTGATAAGAATTACATAGCAGCCGTTGATCAAGAATATGTTGGGGACAACAGCAGCTTTCCTCTGATTTTATTTCTGAAAAACTGCATGCAATAGAATCAAGATCTTGACATTTGGGTAAATCTGAGACATCTTTTTCATGGGTAATTGATATTCTGAAAGGCACACTTACAAGGGAATTGAACTGCTTTCTTCCTGGGCTGCCACTGAGAAATTGCACAGCTGCCTGGCATTAGAGCATACACTCTTATGTCCTCTGACATTGCCCCTTTTATCTAATCTCCCAATGTAACAAGAAAAACAAGATTTGAAACCTTTCCTTTAAAAAATGAGTGAAATCAGAGCACTGAGATCTGCTTAGAGCCAAATGACAGATGCTCAGGATACAAGATACCTCAATAACAGGAATGGGAAGAGAAAAAGGCATTCAGGAAAATGATTTCTTTGTCATTAGTTATCACAGCATCCAGATGTTAGCAACTTAAAATATACCCATTGTCATACCCATTGTCTTGCAGATAATAGAACTATGACATTAAGTTGCAATATCTTGTTCAAGGACACACAACATAGTAAAGACAAGCTAGAACTAAAATCTCATTTCCTCATTTTTAGGTTACATTTTAGCTAAAATGGGAGCTATCACAATTATCTAAAATTAATGCTCTCTCTGAATTATTCAAGTCAATATTAAAAATCATCCTAAGGGTAAATTTGTGGCTGTTAACTTCAGAATGTCATCACCTATGGTGCCAAGAGAAACATGTGCTTCTGTCCTCGACCTCTGAGAAGCATTCTCTAACAGCAGGGCTGTCAACCCCACTATGAAGTGAACTGATTTTTTAAAGCATGTGGATTTTCATTTAATCAGTAGCACAGGATACCTGTGCTGTAGGCCCTTGTCAGAGCCATCAACTTACAATGCCTGTGCCTTGCCTTTCAAAAGGCCTTAGTTGAGAAAGACAACATGGAGGAAAGACGCTTTTAAAGAAAGCCAAGCCACACACAGCCAAGCTTCCTGTGGAAAATTTAAATCACAAATGAGATGTCTGAAGGTTTGGACCACATAACTTTAGACTTTTGCTCAGTTTTCACTATTAAACTAGGCAGTAAGGAAGGTGACATCACCAGCTTATAATAGGAAATCTTATAAATATACAAATTCTCAAAACTAGATTAATTTAAAGAAAATATTCAAGATGCTATTTCTGACACAAAGTTTTCCCATGTCTCCTATATTTATTGTGCATAAAGAATCCCTTATAATTTAGTTTAAGTTTATTTTAGGCTTGATAAACAATTTGATTTGTCACATGTCTTTTTCTTTTTTTGAGTCTTTATGTGTTGAATAGTTAGACAAATATTCATGATCTAATATAAATTTTTCATTATTTATTCCTTGAGAATTCTATACATGTGCACAGTGAACTTGGATCATACCCGCTCTTGCTTCTTCCTCTACTGCTCTCCCAGGTTTCTCCCTCCCCAATTTTCCCCCACCCAAACATGTCTTCTTGTTTATACATTTAAGAAACTCACTGGGTCTAATTAGTTCCACCAATCGATACATCATGGTAGGACCATCAAATGGAGTGTAGCACCCTACCTATAGCATTCCCCAGCACATTTCTTTTTTGAAAATGTCCATGTATTTGTTAATCACAGATAACATCAAATCACTTAAATGTGATTCTTACAATGTCCTCTGTAGTTACCTCATATGTGTTAAGATTATTTACATATTTGTACTCAGATATATTTATGTTTATTTAAGTATACCAAGTGTGCATAAATAATTCAAGCGATTTATTAAAATGGACTCATGGGAATTTTGCTGAAAAGGCGAAATAGCAAATGCTCATTAAAATACCTAGGATAAAAACAGTTAAAAATTATTTCTTCCAGAATCTTTCAATAAAACTTCCACTTTTTATTAGATATCTCCTGTTGAACATCTGAATTATTCCACAGATATTGATATGCCTTGCTATGACATATATTTAAAAGGCTGGTGATATAGTGGAAAATAAAAATAAGTCTAAGTCTAAAGTCTATGTCCAGAGTTAATGCGAATGTTAAAATTATTCCAGCTACTTTGACTATGAATTTCTCCTCTTAATGGCTAAACACATATGCATGATCTTAAGTGCCAGTGAACACCACACAGTAAGACAAGAAAAGCTGATTCAACCCCAGGCTACTAGTCTCCAGAGTCTATATTTTCCATTACACTTACTAAATTTAGGAAGATTGGCTTATTACAGCTCTAGAAAGCCATTTGGTATATCCAGTTGTAAGTGACTACTGGTATTTATCTCCATTATAGTAGAAATACAATGGGGTCTTCAGTTAATATTTGAAGTTAGTAGACATGTATCAAGTATTATATGGTTAAAATAAGTTTATAATTCATAATCTGCAATTGATGTGTGAATGTAATAACGTGTTAAGACTGATCCTTTTTGTTTCACTTTGAACCAAGCATTTGAGGTGATTAAAATAATTTTTAAAAATTGTTCTTCTATTTTACAAAATTAACTGTAATATTCTCAAGACATGTGTGTGAAAGAGAGAGAGAGAACACTGATAATGGATTCTGATGCCCCAAATTCAGGTCTGCAGAAAAGGAGAAAAAGCCAAGATGAGCCTCATGATTGAACAATGATTCAGGGATAGACTTGGCATGTGAACTGATTTCAGCATCATCCCCGCAGAGGCTTACACTTCTGAGTGCAGCAAAAAGGGACTTTACTGGAGTATCTTAAATGGCTTCATTTGAGCCTTCTGTAGCTGGATTGAGGCAATTAAAAAACAAGGATTTGGTTACATCTGAGCAAAGAAATAGTAGTGCACCAGGTAACACTTGTGTGCCGGCGCTGATTAGAACAGAGGAAACATGAATGGATCAGAGGCAAGAGACCCTGGGTAAAAGTATGTTCATTGAGACCACTGAATGGCTGTTGAGAGAAACTCAAGACAAAGCACATGGGCCCAGAGCCAGGGATGCTCAATGCCTGAGGCAGGAAAAATAAATGAGTGTCTGAAGGAAATGCATTTACCCACCTGTGTGGAATTTCAGGTAAGGAGTTCTTTTATTTTTACTTGTTTAAGACAGCTATTTCTTTAAAATCTACTATATTACATAGCTATACCATTTCTTGTCATGCCCAAAGGTCTCAACAGACTCCACTGAGGGAGCAGACATACTGCAAAAACCAAAGGACCAGGAAATCTACTGGTAAATGTATCCCCTAGAAATGGCAAGGAAGCTTCATCCATGAAACTCAACAATACCGTTACCTGTGCAAGACTTATGTAAGTATAATATAAATATAGACATGTTAACACAGAAGGGGCAAAAAAATCTCATGGATGCCTAATCATATACAAAGAATTCCAGGCAACTAAGGCAGGCTGAGAGTTATGAGGATTATCCTATACCTATTAGTCATCTACTGAAATCATATACATATGAGTAACACTAAACAGATTGAACAAGGTATATTTATATATTTAGGAATACAGACAAATTAAAGAAAAGGAAACTATAAAATTGAGAGGGGGTGGTGGTGGGGTGGGGTGGGCATGAGAAGGGTTAGAGGAACAAAAGTGAAGGAAATGATGAAATCATTTTAATTTCAATAGCAAGAACTGAAAGTTATCCCTTTATTATGTGTCTTCATGTGCACATGTGTGCTCGTATGTCAAGGGTTCAAGGACAAAGGGGCTGATTCTTTCCTGATACAGCGCAGGTTCCAAGGACCAAACTCAAAGCACTAGGCTAAGTGGTAAGTACTTTCACATACTCAGTCATTATGGAAGCTTCTTAGGTGAGGGATTTAGATGATATGGGTAGGAGTGCTTTCAAAAAAAATGTGCTCTTCCAGAACTCGAGGGAATACCCTCAGCTACATGGTTGCTAAGGTAGCATTAGCCCATCAAGATCCCTTCTGCTCCTTATCCCTTCCTGTTCCCTCTGCCTCATCCCTGGAGGATGCATGAAGGAAGAAAACGAATCACAGAAAGAGGAAAAGCCAATTTTATTCTCCCAGCAAATGTAGAATCTCAGTGTGGCCCAAGGAGACACCATTGGGCAGCTTTTAGGGAACATTTAACCTAACCACTGTAGATGAGTCAGCTGAAGTTACTTTTATTGTCTAAGAGTAAATAGATTTCTTCTGTGCTATCTAGCAGTAACCAAAGAATTGGCAAGATGTTCCCTGACGTCCCTGGAGATTGGGATTAAAACCCTTCAGGACATGTTTAAAGGCTAGTTTCATCCTAGATTTCAGCTCTTGTAGCTTAATAAGAAGTGCATGGTATTATTTGTTAACCCTGAGTTAAATGGTTATTTGGGATTTTTTTCTGCTATAAAAGTTCTCCTCTTTTTAAAATGTTTTTGTCTTTAAAAGTCTTTTTTATTTCCATTTTACGTACCAGCCATAGTTCACCTCTCACCCTAATCTCACCTCCCAGTTTCCCCACTCTCCATCCCCTATCCTGTTCTTACAAAAGACCCAAGTTCAGTGCCCAGTATTCATGTCAGTCTGTGTGTAACCATCAATAAAGATCCTGCAGATCTGATATGATGTTCTGGCCCCAAAGATCACTGGTATGATAAGTACCAAAGGTACTCACATATGTGTGACACACTTACACGAAAGTAATAAAAAGCAATAAAATAAATCATAAACACAGTGCCCCCAATTCACAGATAAGTAACTGCTTTCCGTTTATCCTTAACTTTTTTTGTGCAATATGCAACATAAAATTCTTATTTTCTCAGGTATAAAAATGCCCAGATTTCACAATGTTTGATTAATTGTCTATATTAAATAAATAATTATGAAACATGAGGGGTCATTGATGCTTGGAGAGGTTCTGTTTTTTAAACATTGTCCATCTGTTCTTGGATATGCCAATATGCTGCCTCAACTCTGAGTAGCTTTAACATATCATTTATTCAAACTTTGTAAAATAACTAATGTAGAAATGAACATCACTAGAGTTGGTCCAAACAATTCCTACTGCAAGTCACTATCTATTCTACTCTATGAAAAGGCCTTGAAAAGCAATTTAAATTTAAATGATAGCCAAAGGGTCATCTGTCCTTGTAGAAAAAAAAACATTTATTATAGTGAAATATCAAATAATACTATGAAGAATATTTTGTAAATCCAATATTTACTTCCCTCCAAAGCTGTAAATATGTTCCAAACCCAGCCCATATTGGCAGGAGTGAAAGTTATTTCAATTATATAAAAAAATAAAACTTGCTGAACGTTTTTGCCAATGGGTAATTACAATTTAAAAGAATTCATTTCAAATCCGTATTCTCCGGGATTAAATGCGATTGTCTTGGCAAATTCTCATGAATATTGCATTAGCCAAACCAGCAGTCATTTTAAGGGACATGTACTGATCTCTCTGTATTGTATCTTGCTTGGAATGAATAAGTGTCTCACACCATAATTTTGAAAATCTATTCTAAGAACATCAGTAATGAGGCATTTATAATTTAATGAAGTCTTCCTGTGGATTCATTAAATAAATAGTGACAAAGGTAATTATTGATTTTTTTTTCATGAAAGCTCATTTCTGAATAAGGATTATAATATTAAACCATGCTAAAAAGGAAACCTCAGGAAATAAGACACTGGTTAGGTACTTGATGGCTCTAGAAAGTGGGATCGCACTACCTAATTCCTTATATAATTATATTCACTTGAAAATATGTTTGAACCAAGATTGAGATTTAATGATATTCTCAATATCTAGAGCATACTTCAAATAAGATGTGTGCATGTTGTTGATTCAGATACAGTCTAATCTACCTGTATATATAACAATGTACATACACAAGGCACACACACACAAATTTGTTCTTATATATGGCACATAGATGTTCTGTGTAAGACTCTAAAGCACAGCTTTTATTTCTGTACCTTGCTTTGTGTTTACCTTAACTATGCCCAGAAAGAAACTAATAACATTAAAAATTGCTTGTTTTCAATATTTTTGTTTAGCATGCTTCTTTGCTATCAATGACTAACAGAAGAGTCCAGGCCTAGGAAGCATGTAGATTAACAGAGGGCCTATTTATGCTCCGTCATGTTCTGCCATACACTGTGACACAGGCTCATGCTTTAGAACTATGGGCAGAATGAGGCTAAGTGCTTGTGTGTACCCAATGATAAGGCTCACTTCAGAATGCAGAATGATGCCTTGGATCTAAATGTATCCATATCATGCATTAGGCAAAATGCTATGATATATAACTTTAGAGACTAGTTTTCAATAGGCAGCCAATGTTTCTTGACACAATGTGGTTTGTGGGACCTGTAGTCACTATTGCTGACATAGCAACTCTGCAAGGATTGTCAAAACAAAACAAAACAAATCACCTGTTCTCCATCCTCAAAACAAATGAACTGAAATTTGTTTACTGGATCCTAACATCTTCCCAAGTCAGGGATGTGCCACTGACTGGTAAAGACTGTTTTATCAATCAAGTTGACTTATGTTAATAAGTAGTTTTAGTTACTATTCCAGCAAACCCCTTTGTACCCCTATTTCCCTCTATGATGTCAAAAAGTTCTCACTACCTGCCTTTTTTACTACTAGATAGCACCTCTCTTTATTCATTCTGTGAATATATCAAATTGAATATTTGATAGTCATCCTGTGTGTGAGGACAACACATACCAGCCAAAATGGTAGCTTATTTACTTACTTTTTGTTTTGTTTTTGTTTCTGAGGAAAGTGCCACTAAACTTGGGAAGAAAAATTATGATGCAAATACTGGAAACATAGCAAAGAGCTGAAAAAGTGTCTGTGAAAAACAAGGTGCATTGAGGGGTGGATATGAAGGAATCTCAGGAGCCTTCCACTGTGCCGATGGAATCAGTCCACGTGGGAGATAGCTATAAAATGACCAGCTCAAACACATCTGCACACATCAGTTCCCTCCATTTTCCAACCTCCTATATCTTAGAGTGCCTACTGGATGCTACATACAGAGCTGTATATACACAGTTCGTACCACATTTACATGCCCGAATCTCACAGAAAACTTAAAAGATATCTCCTTGAAGAACTCCAACAAGCTTCCCCAAGTTTCATAGCTGATAGAGATGGGTACTAGAATCTGATCAGGTTGATGGGGCATCTAAGAAAAGTATTATCTGTGTCCATGTTCCAAGAAGAACATAAAACCAGTCTCCATAGAGACTGTATCACAAAAAAGTTTGCTGCTCAGAGGTGACAATTGCTTCCCTTAGAACATGACCCAGAATCCAAAGTGAACAAGGTCTAGGGTGATGTATCACAGAAAAACCTCATGCAAGAGTAATATACTCTAAAACACTGCATACTTATTTGACCATCTGACTTTTATTAAGGATGGTGTATCTTCTCGATTACGTCCTTATTCTCCAGAATGCTGCACCTCCAATGAGTCCATGAAAACTTGACTGATGCTAACATCCTAGGAGCATATCCTCATCTCCTGTTCCTAAAAACATCTGATCAATCTTTGCTGCAATTCTGCAACAGTCTTCTTTCCCAAGTTTATATATCCATTTTTTATGACCCTGCTTTTTCTCCTAACATTTTTTTTTTAAAGCAAGCGTTTCGGAGTATAAAAACACTAGCCTAGTAACGATATCCTCCAAAGAACTGAACAGACTACTTTTCCCTTTGCAGTTTCCCCAACCTCTTTTATACATAGCATTTAAATAAGCTATAAACCATAGAGACTGCTGTAAAACTCTCCTTTTCAAGTATGCTGACAGGGCTTCTTTACCAAGTGGCACCACCATACCCCACGTTTGGTTCTAGAACTTTTCCTTTTACTCACATTTTCTCTTCATGAGACAATGCACATGAAAATTTTTAGCAAACTTAGTTATTCCAAGACACCCAAGACCTATTGCTTTCATTACTACTGATACTTTTGGTATTCTTTTGGAAAGCAGAGTTTAGTTTTCAAGCAGGTTCACAGTCACTGCTAACAGAACACTTGATGTAGGTAGGCATCACTGTTCTATTAGAGGACAAGTCATTAATTTTCACAACGGCTTGTGCAAAGGTAACTATCACACCAACAAGGGAGAAGTCTTATTTACTGTCCTATTGCTGTGAAGAGACACCATGACCAAGGCAATTCTTATAGTCAAAGCATTTAACAGGGGATTGCTTACAGTTTCAGAGGTTTAGTCCAATATCATGGCAGGGAAGATGGTGGCATAAAGGCAAGTAGGTAAGTTCTGTAGCAGTGCATGCGAGCTACATCCTCATCCTCATGGGGGGAGGGAGGGAGGGAGGAAGGGAGGGAGGGAAGGAGGGAGGGGGAGAGAGAGGGAGGGAGGGAGGGAGGGAGGGAGGGGGAGAGAGAGAGAGAGAGAGAGAGAGAGAGAGAGAGAGAGAGAGAGAGAGAGAGAGAGAGAGAGAGAGAGAGAGAGAGAGAGAGAGA
>PVIH01015276.1:0-13017 GCA_004025045.1 Sigmodon hispidus | reverse complement strand
AACTAAGCATCAATAACTATGAGTTATGAAGACCATTCTTATTCAAACCATCACAGAAGCTGATGGTAAGAAGAGCAGAGACTGAAAGATGTCAGGACATTTAGTAGTTATCACTGAGCTCAAGAAAGAATATTCTAGAATCCAGTTGTGTTCACTGTGTGATGAACTGCTCTGCCATTGGCTGTCTTGAAACACAGAATACCTAACTGTGTAGTCTTCTTGTTCCTTCTGATCCAATTCTGGTCTAATGACACTTTGGTTCAAGGAAAAGCCTAACTACAAAGAAAATCAGCAGCCAGCAGAATTTTTTTTTTTTTTAAAAAAATAGATATTGCCTGTTCAGTTTTGTTTTTTTGTTTACACATACCCCCCCAAAAAAACCCAATTTGAATCTCAGTCACAATTAGAGACTTCCAACATTTATAAAACAGATGAATTCTATGATTTTATTACGCTTTAAACATAGAGCTTCATTGGTTAAAGGAAAAAAAAATGCTCCATTCATTGATTTGTATTATAGTACCCTATCTTGTCTTTCTTCCCATCAGTGGGAAATAGAAGAACTTGTCTTTATTGGTGAGAACCCACCCCATCTCCTTGCCAAGAATGTAGGACTTGGTAGTATAAGTGAGAAAAAAATGATCAGTAAGTTCTCATAACTAAAAGAAAGACTCTGAGCTCTGTTGATGATACAATCCTCTGGTGTTCTCTTTCCCCACATTAGTTCTCTTTAGATGGAACTGAATCAAAGTTAGAGTCAAATAAGTAACGCCCTACTACTGTGTCCTTGGAGTAGTTCAATAATTGTAGTGTCGGTATTTTAAGATCTTCCAAGCTATACTTCCTAAGCCCAATGCTGTATTATTCTTTCTGCCTGTGGTCTAATTTTGAAGGTTTCCAGCTCGGCCATCAATTGAAGGTCAATACTGGTCCATGGTATTTCACAGTGGTGTGAATCACATCCCTTTGTGTGATATCACCACAACTGAAATGAAGCTGATTTGCTCTTGAAAACCAGTCATTTCTTCCAGAGCATTAACATGCCCCCTTTGTCTACTGAAACACTAACCACTACAAAGTGTAAAAGTAATCTGTAAATCATTGGTCATTAAGCTTTCCTAAATAATTGCAAAGCAGAAATGAAACAAGAAAAGAAGTGAGTCCTCGGCTTGGTGTGCACAGAATTCTTCATTTCCCATTAGTAATCCCTGAAGTTGTACACCAGTTCAGATGACAAGAAGACGGGAAATCTAATGGAGCTTTATCTAAACAGTAACTCATTACACGTGGGTGGCTGAGGTTTCTTCTGCTTTTTTTTTTTTTTCTTCTTCTTTGCTTTGCTTTTAATAACAGTTGCTTTAGAAAAAAACCACATTTGGTTGAATGGTAAATTTGTGTTGTTCACATTGTATGGTCATTCAGGGAACCATATACAACAAACATTGTGCTTCAGGTGCTGATTAAAGTCATTATCTTTATTTTTCTGCTTCTGTGTCTTCGGGCCAGCTTGATATTAACCTTCACCAGGAATGGAACAGGGAGAGGCTGTTCTACCCACTCTGTAAAATATTGGCATTTATAAGAAAAAGGTTTTCCTATAAAGGAGGTTGGGATTATTTGTGGATTTCATTTACTTGTTATGTCCCAGGACTATCATTTCCATGGAGCTGTGACTATAATTACAGTCTGACTATGTAATGTTCTACATTTCCATAGCTCAAAGCATACTGTTTCTCAAAAAAACAGACAAAACATATCTAGATGGTAATTGTAAACCTCTATATTGAAAATGTTATCATAGTGAGTAGGTTACAGATAAACCAAAATTAACCTTTGGACTCTTTTTTTTTTTTAATCCTAAAAAAGCATGAACACTGATGAAGAGTCTAATGAGTTATTCTTAATGCCTCAGTGATACATCACTTAGACTAACTTGCAGTGCAAGTGTTACTTTTAAGTAACATCACTATTGTAAACCATCACTTACAAGCAAGATTACATAGCAAAGTAATGTTTTCATGCATGCTTGATGGACTGAACTCTTTACAATGCTTTCTTGGTTATCACCAGCCTGAAGCAGAGTCCCAACATAAAATGTGCTCCAAGATAACAGCTGACATGGTTGCCTTTATTATTCTCTCTCTCTCTTTTTTTTTCTTATT
This sequence comes from Sigmodon hispidus, assembly GCA_004025045.1. Lineage (NCBI taxonomy): Eukaryota > Metazoa > Chordata > Mammalia > Rodentia > Cricetidae > Sigmodon > Sigmodon hispidus. The sequence goes on along the minus strand of PVIH01015276.1, from coordinate 10,855 downwards.
GACTACTACTCCAGAAATACTTGCTTGGAATTTTTAGAAAGCCGAAATGTATGCATGTGGGCCTAGAAATGCCATCTCCACACTGTTTTATATAAAATCTGCATGGCTCAATTATCTACAGAGTGGAAAGTAATTCCCACAGCCATCACACAAACAGATCTATGGGTATGTGTGTAATTCAGAGTAACAGAGTTTTTAGAAGAAAATACAGAGATTTTCAAGGCTAAAGCATCTTATAGGTATACTGCCTTAAAGAAATGTCAAGAAATATTTATCAAATATTGTTTACCTACAACATATTTCAGAAAAACACTGTACCAGTCTTCTCTTGACTAAAATTCACTGATAATGTATGTTGTAACTTGAGCTGATATATATTAATTTCTCTATATAGCAGTGGTTTTTTTGCTATAAATAACAAAATTGTAGAGTTACTATAACATATCAAATTTAGTACTTATTAATGTTCACTTATGTATTTACTTATTCAAAAACTCCAAATGAACTATTTGCTAGTCTCTGGTATTCTGTAACTTACAGATAAATTGTAGCTAGCAAAGCATATGGTGTTGCTACCATAATAAACTTACATCTCATACAATTTCCTTATGAAATGAGACTTATATTAGCATATAGCACATGCCAAATGTCACCAAGGAAAAGAGCAGAATGCCTTCAAAAGGATCCAGTGACTAAGCCAGGCTCTTTGAGGTATTAAAAAGATGTGAAAGAATCAATAATGAACATGCAGGTTTTCTAGGCAGAGGAAACAGCATGTACACAGACCCCAAGGAGAATGACTATGTGAGTATAAAGATAAATGCTTTGATGCATAAATGTAGATACAAATACAAATATCTAGACTTTTTACAAAAATAAAGATATGTAAATTGCATATGAACAGAGGAAGGTGTGAGCCAAAAAAAACTGTCTAAGAAATAAAACTAGGTTACAGAATTATGCATAAAGGCTAAAACTTATTATTTAAATAAACAAAGAAATTGGAAAATGATATCTGTGCATATTTTTAAAAGCTTTCAATATAAGAGAAAGGAACTGTTGATACAGATATAGAGCTTAGCAGTATGTGTTCTGACATTCATCTGATTGTTTGTCCCTAGGTGTCATTCATCAGTGTGCTTTATGAAATGTAATACATAAAAGACTCTGAATCAACAGGGACTCGCTGCATTTTCCAAAAGTCATTCACTTCTACAATGTCAAAATATGATTCATCATTCTATGCTGATATTTCAAAGCTAATGTATCATGTTTAGTTTCTTTGTGAGGGAGAATGTCTTGTTAACTTATTTCTCTAGAGATTTTTTTTATCTCAAGATGTAGCACAAGTTCATCATACCATAGCTACCATAGAAATACTGCTTTAAATCACTTGAGTTTTTCAGATACCTTCCACAAATTAGTTCAAGGAAAAAGTTTTCACCTGCATTCTTTTAAAATCCTTCTTCACTTAAACGAACAGAAAAGTAGGGTTCCATTCCAGTGTCGAAAACATAGGCCTCCAGGCAGTGACCACTATCCATTCATACAAGAACAGTTATTCTTTTCAATCTAATTCTACATCCAGAATAATTTCAAATCAATGGACACAAATGTGAATGTGTCCTACAGTTTTCCTGCTAATTTTGAAGCCAGAAACACACACAGCTCAAAGCAAACTGTCCTTGGATGAGCTAAACTTGTGATTCCTCCTCTGGCAACTCCCTGTGGCCAATGCTCTCACAGCTTTGTGGAAAAGCCAAGAGACTTTTTTTTTAAGTCTTAGAGATCTTGATAACAAATCATTATAGAAGAATAATGAGCTAGAACAAATAGAATTAATAGTAATTTCCCAGATCACACATTCATTCTCTCTGCCTTTCTTCTTTGTGGCTCTAACATCCTGGCACTTTTTTTTTCACAGATGTTCCATGTTCTGTCCCTCTCAACATCTTTGGGACTTCCTATGCATGGCTTGTTTCCCTGTATTTCTCAATCTGAAAATAAATGATCATCCGTATGTGGTCAAGAATAACTGGTCTTGTGTATTAGAGTGAGCGTGCTGAAAAGTTTGGGGTGGATCTAAGTATTTAATCTGTATTGTCTGTAAAAATGCCCATTCATGCTACATAACGTAGCCACTGGTGTACAGCTGATGTCTATACAAAGGTCTACACTGACCATGGTCAAGAAGTCAGTACCATATAAGGCTAACCATCATACTATCATCTGGTAACAGAATTTTTTATGGACACTTGCTCTATTTTATGAATCTTTAAGTATTATATATCAATACAAGGGAAATAAACTGAAATCTCATGGTCAGCTTATACCCTTCCCCTGACTAATAAAAGAAAAAAATCACAAATTCAATCTAGTTGAAATTTTAAAGTGAGAAAGATAACAAATTCTTCATTACTGCATATATATATATATATATATATATATATATATATAAAGTTTTATGCATCCATTCCACTCGCTGCTGTATTTACCTACTATACAATCCTCATGTTAAGAAAATTTGAATGTCACAGGAAAGAGTTACAGACCTGAAGTTACAGAGTTAAGCCACCAATGCTATCACATCACATCTGGGCACATCAGGAGTCACACTGGTGTCTTTTATTATGTATTGTTTACTTAACTATCTATTTACTTGATTTTTAAAAACTGTTTTGCACCAGCACATCACCTCATGACTGACACTGCCCATAAATTCCTGGCCACCCTCTCTTCATCTCCTGAGTGCTAGGGTTGCAGGCAATATTGTCAAACTACTATCATTCACTCATGGAATGATTTCTCCCACTCTATTCTTTTCAGGATTATTTAGCAAAAAGATGTATGTCATGAGAGTGTCCAATTATGTCAAAGCCATTTCTTTTTATTCATAAAATTTGATTTCTGACACATTTGTGAGAGTGCAGGATACAAAGCTCCCTTGATCTTTTCAGTGGGCTTCAAATTCATCCAGAAGTCCAGAATTCTTCAGAGGCTACATCCTAGGTAGTATTAGGACCAAGGCAGACTTTCTTATGCTTCAAGAACCATGGGAACGAACATGAAAGTATCTTTCATACTTAGTGATATTGACAGATGCTGAAAGCCTCCAGAAAGGAGCTAGCATTGGGTAAAGAGCCAGTTCCTCTCCTCTATATTCCCATCTGAATTTTAGCTTTTTCACTACTATTTTTTACAGCTACAAATTTCTTAAAAAATAATTTTTAACAATGGCTATCACCTAAAAAGATCATTTAATTTCTCTAACTATTCAATAAAATATATCATAATAAAATCAGTCACAGAGTTTTACCTAAATAAAACATGTCTATTATAGGCATGGCAACAAGAGACTTACACCTTACTCCTAAAGGTAATAAAGCTGATATTTAAAATAATTACTGATAACTTCTTAAGAGCTCAGATATTTTAGATCCATAATCAGTAATCAAGTAGATACAGATAACAGTTTTGTATCAAATAAACCTGTAGTACCACAAATGAGACTCAGAGTCAAATATTGGGGGAAGGCTGAAATATCAGAGAGAGGAAACATTATAGTCAATTTTTGCTTCACTGTCTTGCAACTTTTTTAGCCTTGTTTTTGGTTGTTTTTGTTAGTTGCTTTTGTCAGTCACTTCTGGGTTTCTAGAGCCCTTACATACATCTCATCTAGGTTAGGAATAACGGTGTGTAAATGTTGAACTCACAGAAACAGAAGAAGTTTTGTCTCTGGAGTTGTGGAATAAAGGGTGTAGGTCACCACTCCCGTCTTTCTCTGTGCTGGGTGGGATTAAAGGTGTGTGTGACTGACTTAGTTGTTTTTTGTTTTTTGTTTTTTTTATATATATTTAAGGTTTAAGAATTTTTTGAGCTGTTTGTCTAGAATTTGACTGTGTGCTCTCTTTTTAATATTTAGGTTTTATTACATATGTAATATATATGCACATAAACTCTTCAAATTCATACTATAAAAGATGAGTATGTAGGTAGTTGCTTCTTGTGATACAATAGAAAAGCCAATTTAATAGGTAGAGTTTTTAATATTTGAAATGTGTACTGATCACACTGGGAGTATTTTTCTATGCTTTCAGAACTCTTTTTAAATCAGTTCTAGAAATGTCAATGTCATCTTGTTTTCTGTATTTCATTTTCCCTTCAAACCCTCCCTTAAAAAATAAGGCTATTTTTGCAGACCCCTTTAATTCTCTCCTTGCATGCATATTCCAAATTTTTCTATTTATAAATTAAAATTATTCAAATTCTTTAATTTTAAAACCATCATTTGAAATCAGCATTCAATTGCCATCAACTTCTCCATTTCCCTGAGCATGTAAGCATGGCTCCCGCATTTAATATAATTTTTAACTTGACCTGATTTAATCCAAGATGCTGCTTAAAAAATGACAGTTCAGAGCAAGAAATCATGAAAGTGACACTGAAGGAATTAGCAACCATAAAAGACTCCAAATTTCTTCTGAAGCAAAAAGCAAGTTTTGATGTCAGCAAAAGAAGAGAGGTTATTTAATATTGACTGTTTGCCCAGTTAACAAGTAACAGATAATAATCCATGACTAAGTCCCAGATTTCAGTGACTAATTTAAGGAAAGATGAATGGAAGATTTCGGAAGCATTTAAGTTTGAGCCCAGACTCGTCAAATATGAACTTGGTTCAACTGGTTTGGTAACATTAGCTTTTTATGAACTTTCCTGGTCGAAATTAAATCATTACATACTCCTTTGAAGTAATGATAATTTAATTTGAGTCTGTAATTAATTCCATTTGCTGCTCCAAATTTTGCCATTGCAATTTATTTTACACTAAAATGCTGTAAGAAAGAGAAGATGTGAAAGGGGTTCAGAGAGAGGTACAAATTTAATTTTTAATTACATTTAATGCTCTTTTCACTTTTTAAATGACTTCTTATCTTTCTATTAAGCTTGAAACATCTTAACATCCAATCCAATTCAATGTACAGCTTTAAGTGTTGAACTTTTTCAATTCATCTTGATTGCAGATGGCTAGTATATTTTACTAACATAATATTTAATGTTACTATAGGTAGGTTACTGAAATCTACCCAGTGGGGAAGGTTTGCATGTGGTTTATATGTTTAATATCAGATTATCAATACCAAGTTCTCCAGTTAAGCATGCAAAAAGACACTGGGTAACAACTACCTTACCTAATTTTACTTTGGCAAAACAGGGAACTAGTTGCTATTCTAAAATAAACAGCCATCTTGTAAATGTATAACATAATCTACCATTCATTAGTGCTTTTTTTAAATCTTTAAACTGTTTATTAAAACTTCAAGAAACTATTAATAGCATTAAACTTCTTGCTATTCTTAGGCTTAGTGTCACAAATACTACCATAGACTATTTTCTAGAACATATGTCTTACCAAAGTATTATAATAGAAATCTTATTTAAATTTTAAATCTCTAAAAAATTTGCTGATTACATATATGTTGTTACAAAGCTAAAAATAATAGACAAGACAGGTAGTAAACCAATACAGTTATAAGATGAGAAATTACTAATGTAAAAGGTTTCTGGCCTGGATAATTTATGTCATGGTCATTAATAATATTGGTGATAATGTTAATAAATTTTAATTTCCAATTACTACTTAGACTCTGAGGTTAATCTTTTTAAATATAATTCTAAACTCAATAATTGATCCATAAAGATCATAATATAAACATTTACTGAATAAGCATTGTATCCTCACATCAAGTGCAGCAGATGCTATGAACACCTTCATTGCTCTCTCAGTTAATTGCTCTTTATTTGAAAAAACAGAACTGTGATGTGTATGTCTCTGAAATGTGTGTTTTAACTGCTACTATTAATATTAAAACATTCAAGAAACAAGTAACCTGTCTCAGAATATAGATCATAGCCAAGAAATTCTGAGGTTCTTTGGTTTCATTTACTGTTAGATACTCCTTGCTTTAAAGGATAGTAATAAATAAAGGAAGAAAAAAAGAAAGAAAAATGGAAGCAAATAAGAAAGATAGGGAGGGGAGAGAGGAAGAAAGGGAGGGAGCATGAGAGAGGTTATGAAGAGAAAAAAAAAGACAGCAATGATAGGGTGCCTTGATGTGTTCTACCAATATTACAGCTACTTTTACTTTGACTAATGTAAAAGGACTATACTGATATTATGGGAATATGTGCAGAGATCTAATGTCTGGTTTTATTTGCAGACTGGGGTTATTTTTACTTGTTGATATTACACAAAATAATATTTTCTTGATTTCTGCCCTAAATAACCAACAACACCTGAAGATAGTCTAGAATGTAACCTACTAATATATTCAATATGATGATTTTTACAATGTTTTCAATATATAAGCAATTATGTTTCTGAGTTGATGCAGCAGACACAACAAACCTATATCCACTTCATAGAGAGAAAATTATTTGATCATATAAAAGATAACACAGGGGTGCAGAAGTCTCTTCATTTCACACTCTGGAAAAGGCAGAGTTTAAGAAATATGTTTGACACCCAAAAAGCAATAGTCATGACTAAGGTAACATCAAGTGTGTCTACACACAGTGACACCCAGAAAAGTAATCATAATCACCAAAAGAACCTCAAATGCTTCCACACAGTGACACCTAGAAAAGCCATAACCATTCCCAAAAGAAACTTGGGTGTCTCCACATAGCAAAGGAGAAAAGCAGAGAAGCAGATGCTTCATTTCTTTAAATTTCAACTTAGGAAGCAACTTCAAGTGTAATTAGTTGCTCAACTTTTATGGATGTGCTTATGCATGTTCATGTGCTGTCGTGGCCAACAAAATTTGATAGTGGCCAAAAAGTGAAGATACTAATTTTTGCATTTTTGAATATCATGTTTATTTACTATTAGGGAATAATGGTTATCAGATATAATTCAACAACAAAACAAACTAACTTCCCAGGTTTTAATTTAGACTATTTCTTCTAGATTTATATACTACCCATATTTTTTTCTATTGCTCCTTTATTGATAGTTTAAGAGATTGGCATAGCTGGATTTCTGTTACAAAACAAAGCAATACTCAAAACAGTAAATTTTTTGAATACTCAAAACAGTAAAATTTTTGACATATCCTTTAGCCTTATGATATAAACTCCATTAGACACAATGCTTTATTTGTATCCTCACATCTTTCTTTCATCTTATGCTAAATGTTAAGTTGCAAACTGCTACTTATTTTGGAAACTTTAACTATCCCTTTATCTGTTACATTTGATTGTCAAGTGGTAAATTGGGAGCAATTGATGAAGAAACAAGAAAGGCTTCATTGATGATCTTAAAGTATTGAATAATCAAATAAATACGCTTTATAATTAAAAGTTTTTTGGCATAAACTCTCATCTGATACCGTAAATTCTTCTAAAATACTTCATACAGAAACATAAGTGAAGGAGGAGACAGTGAGAGGTACAGGGCATGAGGACATGTGCAAGAAAAGTATGTCCTGTAGATTTGACATGGCCACTGGACTTATTAACACACAGCTGCATTGCTTATCTGCATAAGACCTACATAAGAAGTCCCCTAATTTCTTTTTCCTGGAGGGCCCATGAAAATTGGATAAATTGGAAATTAATACTTCTTAAAGAAATGGATACCAATCTCTTCATTGGTGTAGCCACTCAGAAGCTTCCCTTACATGAGTAAATAGCCCTCCATTTAAGCTTAAGTAAAATGATGTAATTAAACTATAAATTATATTTTTTAAAAAGGGAAATAGAAAAAAAAACTTTTTAGAAGAGGATTTCAGTGGAGAGGAAGGTGGATGGAAGAAGGAATTGCGGGGTCACAAACAACCAACATTTGTTGTTTATTAAAATGTTGAACAATAATTAAAAGTAGTAACAATACTTCATTTCATCAATGGGTAACCAAATGTAACTGTTTCATTCACGTAATAAATACTATTTTATAATATATATCCCTAAAAAAATGTTACATAAGCATAAGGAAACATGTAAGTAAAAATATTTCTTTTGTTGTTGTTGCTTTGTTTGTTCTGTTTTGTTTTTAAGAACAGGGTTTCTCATTGTTGCTTTAAGTGTCCTGAAACTCACTTTGCTGACCAGGTTAGCCTTGAACTCAAATATCTGCCTGAATCTGCTTCCCAAGTGCTTGGATCAAAGGCAAGTACCACCATGCCCAACATAAAAATATTACTTAAACCTAGTCAGGCATTCATTTAAAAGTTCTCTTGACTAAGAGTGGCATCTCTTTCACGGTTAGCATCTGTGTAATGTAATTCATACTTTCCTTACCAACTCTCTCTTACTTGAAAACAGTTACTGAGGCTTCTTGACACTTGACTTTTGCTGAAATATTATGTTTTATTCTTTAATTATCTATTATTTCTGTGTGAAGCATGTTTACCTATTAGGTGGTCTTTTAAGAAGCTTAGATTCCAAGAGGTCTTGATGTACTCTAGTAACAAATGTAACATGCAATATGAATTTTGCATAATGCTGCAATTTCTATAACATGATATTCTTTTATCTATGTACTCTGAATCTTTAAAGACTTTAATTTTATGCTCATCAGTGTTTTCTTCCATGTATATGAGTTATGAGCATGCGTGTTACCTGCAGGACAGGAAATGACATCGAGTGCCCTAGAACTGGAGTTTTAGATGGGTGTGAGTCATGTGGGTATTGGAAAACTAAGCTGCATCCTCAAGGAGATCAGGTTGTGCTCTTAAGCACAAAACCATCTCCTAGACTTAGTCTGAATTTTTAAATAGCCACCCACTAGTAGTTAATCTGAAGTTTTGATGAACTAAAATCTCCAGACCTGTGGACATGCTCTTTATGCTCTTAATTGTGGAGCAAAAATACAAGCATAGTTCTTTAACCAATTCCTTGGGCCCCTGCCTGTGTTGCCTTTGCTTAAACCCCGGTCTTCATCCAAAATACCCATCCATCTCTACTGTGTGAGATACTTGCACTGTTTGTCTCAGGCTCAAGCTTCTTTGGATTCATTTTATCCCTGCTAACATTTAGGTATCATTCTGACTGGCAGAGAAGAGAAAACCTGAAGCAGAGTCAAACCACTCAGATTTACCCCCACCTCCACTGCTGCTTAGTAGACCTCTTCCTTGCCCAGCTGTTTCCATTAAATGAGCTTGTATTGCATAAGACTGTATTTTCTGGCTTAGTCTTGGTGAGCCCACATTGATTCTCAAGCTCTCACTGTCTATCTTTCCCTCCTAATTTCCCACTCTCTCACTGTTGTGATTTTGTAGTAATCTTGACACATATTTAAAAATATTTTGAGTTTTGAACTCTCTTACAGAGTTAGAATTTTAGGGCTGAAGAACTTTATTGTGAGTTTGATGTAAAGCATAAGAGGCAAACATGTCTGAAAAGTATTCCAGTTCCTTGGGAAATGTTATCCACCAGACATAAATAGTGGATTTTTGTTTTTGTTTTAATAATGTACCCTTTGGGCATAGTGTCTCAATCTTGCAATTCCGATTAATAGGTTGAGGCAGGAGGCTATAGTTTAAGATCAGCTTGTACTATACAGTGAGATCCTACCTAAAAAGATAACAAAGCAAAATGAAATATGCTTAAATAACATTGATAGCAAATTAAATACTCAATTGCACAGTCTGTTAGTATATTGATTAAAATTTCCTAGATAGAAAAACTGAAAATAGCAGATTTTTTTTCCCTGGGGAGCATATGGCTTCTGGTGCCTACACTCTAGTGCCTGAAATGCACTTCTGTTCTTGCCAACCCAGTCTGCAAGTTTTCAAATCCCACATTCACACTGGTGCCAATTCAAATGCTAGGTCTTCTAAAAGCTCTTCAAGAGGTTATTTCCTGAAGCTTTTACTCTTGGATCCAACTTAAAACATTGGACTTTCCTAGCTAATCCCCAAATTCCCCTATCATCTAGCATGAAACTAGGACCTAAGAAGGTACTTATTATCTGCTGAATAAAACAATAACTGACCTATCTCCAGCCAAAATTACTTTCATACTTTTTTTCCTCTATCACTACTGCATGTCTTTTCTGCACTATCAAACTAGGAAGGTTTTTCCATGGATACTTATTTTGCTTTGTTCAGAACATGTTTTTGTTTGGGGTGTGTGTGTGTGTGTGTGTGTGTGTGTGTGTGTGTGTGTGTGTGTATGTGAGACAGAGACAGAGACAGAGACAGAGACAGAGAGAGAAAGCTCTGTGTTTAGGTTCAAGTATATGTTCATGAGCAGATGTGAGAGGAGATCATCTGTCTGTTGTCTACCTCTATTGCTCACCACCTTATTCCATGAGACTAGATCTGTCACTGTTCCTGGAGTTTGCAATTTTTCAGCTATACAAATAGCAAGCAAGACCCAGAGATGCTCCTGAATCTCTCCCTCCAGTAACCTACCATTGGTATTACAGATGCACATGGCCACACCCATCATTTTACTTGTTTGGTAGGGTCTGAATTGAGATCCAAATACTTTTATATTAAGTGATCTTACTCACTAAGCCATTTCTCTGTCCCCATCCAAGGAAATTTTTTTTCCTTCTTTATTTTGTATTTATCAAAAAAAAAAAACAGTAAAAAGAATTTAAAAATGCTGAAGAGTTAACAATAACTATACAGAGGATAATAATCATAGGCTTGGCTTATCAAGGGTGGAAATGCAAATAAGATTACTACACATATATTTTCTTTGTGTTCAGCTTTCCCTCTGAATTTTTTTTCCATCCCTGTATATCCTTATTGAAGGTCTCTTCCCCCTCCCACCACATCTGATCATTTTTCTTCTCTGCAACTCCCCATCCCCTCCCTTGGCAGGGAGCAGACAGTCCTATGGTCAC
>PVIH01015275.1:0-50326 GCA_004025045.1 Sigmodon hispidus | reverse complement strand
CCCAGCAATACCACTTCTGGGTGTATACCCTAAAGAGGCACATTCACACTCCAAAGGTATTAGCTCAACTATGTTCATAGCAGCATTATTTGTAATAGCAAGAACCTGGAAACAACCTAGATGTCCCTCAACTGAAGAATGGATTAACAAACTGTGGTACATCTACACAATGGAATACTATGCAGCAGTAAGAAAAAATGATATCCTAAAATTCACAGGCAAATGAATGGATTTGGAGAATATCCTCCTGAGCGAGGTATTACAATCCCAGAAAGAGAAGCAGGGAATGTACTCACTCATTAATGGACTTTAAAAAATAAAAATAAAAAGAGAGAGATGTCATTCTACACAAGAACTGAAGGCTAGAACATAGCTAAATAACACAGTGCCTCACTTCTGCATTGATGGCCTCTGGCAGAGGTGTGGGTGAGGAAAGACTTGTTTTCTTTAAGGGTCTGGCCACAGGGAGTTTAATTATGCTCCAGTAAGTAATTGAGCAACATAAATGGGCAGTTTTGTAAATGGGGAGATCATAAGAGTGGGCATGATTCTGAGAGGTCTGATACCTGAATTTGACAGAGTGCATGATGTAAAAACACCAAGTAATAAATAAATATATAAAAAAAGAAATACTATGATTAATATTAGGGTTTCACTGGCTTTGTAACTTTTAAAAGCTTTGTTTATTTTCTTAAGTTTTATGGAATTATATGATATGTATTTGTCTTAGTTTTTAAATTATAGTAGAATTCTGTAGTAAGTCCATATTTTCTTGTGCTTGTTTTTGTTATTGCTGGTTTTTATTTTTAGCATGGAGTATTTTATTAGTATTTCAAGTATTTCAAGGTTACAAAGTATGCGTTTGTTAAAAATCATTCATTGAATTTAGGTTTAATTTTGCTATATAAAAACTCACCAGTTTTTTTTTCAGAATCTTCAATTTATTGAAACAAATTTATAGTGTATGTCCTTATGATTTTCTGGAATTTCATTCATATCTGTTATAATATTTGCTTTTCAATTTCTAGTTTTATTGAAGTAGGTTTTCCCTTTTTTGTTTAATTTGGTTAAGAATTTGCCGACTATGTTTAATCCTTAGAAAATAAATTAATTAACTTAAAAAAGAAAGAAAGAAAGAAACTCCTGGAAACCCACCCAGAGCTAACAGAGGGAACAGTGCTGGTTCTGTGGGAATACTCTTGTCCCTACAGTGCTTTCTGATGTTGACAGCTTTAACTGTATACCTCTGTGCTCCCTTTAATGCAGATGTTCCTGAATGCATGAAAAATATCAAGACACCTGATAACGTACAACATAAAACAGGCCTTTTAGCCGTGGATTAGCTCAACATACTTCAAATTTTGGAAAATTGTTTGAGTCCTGTGAATACAGGATTTTTTAGTATTTACATAGATTTCTTTAGTTTCTGAGTCTTTAACTTCCTGAATCTAAGACACTGCTCCATAAGGTAGAAAAGTTGTCTGAACACATCATGGAATAGCCATGAAGACTGATCAACTGTGATGTCCAGAGCAAGACAGAATGCCCACACTCCTTTCTCAAGGTAGACAAGCAATAACTTTATTTCACTCAAAGAAATTCTGCCTACCGGCTTTCAGAACAACGGACTGGCTGAGCATAGTCCTGAGCATCTCCTGGCTTCTACTGAACTAGAAATGCAAATGACCTGGGCCTGAAGGAACCAGCCAGACTTTCATAATGCCTCACCAGGAGTGGTGTTGTGGGCCAGCAGTCACATAGCAGGGGCCCTCTCTATACCTCAGATTCATTTTCCATTTGGAAGTAACTGGATCTTGTGTCTGCCAACTTTTCGTGGCTTCTTAACACATGTTAAAGTTTGAAAAGTACCCATGAGAGCTGTAGACAGAATGCTGTCTGCATTACCATTTAAGGAGGGATGTGTGTGTGTGTGTGTGTGTGTGTGTGTGTGTGTGTGTGTGTGTGTGTGTGATTGCAGTGCTGGCCGGATCTCTGCAGTTGTATTAGCATAGCCCAGGACAGGGAATATTTGCGGAGGGTATAGTAAGGTAACCATGTATCCCCACTTTGCCCAGGTTTGTGCTATTCTTGGAACTGGTTACTAAGAAAGTCTGATAGTTATGAAAGGGTCATTCACATTCATGTGTAGGTCTCTGTGTATGCGTCTGGAGGTCAGAGATCCACCTTGGGTATCAGCCGCAGATGCTGGATGGTCTTAGTTTTTGTTGTTGCTTTGGTTTTTTGGTGTGTGTCTTTTGTTTGTTTTTCTGAACAGAGTCTCTCATTGGTCTGATGTTTGCTACTCAAACTTGTGGCCAGCAAATCCTAGGGAACCTCTTGTTTCCTACTACCTTGTGATAGATGGATGAGAGGGTGCTATCTTGCCTGGCTTTTTACATGGGTCCTGGGGGTATAGCTCAGATCCTTATCCCTATGGAAAGCTCTTTATCTGAGCTACCTCCCTACCCCACATCTGCCCTTCCTAGAGAAGACTATTGTGGAATGCTGCTTTAGTTACCATTCTATTGCTGTGATGAGACACAATGACCAACTCACTCTTACGAAAAGAAGCATTTAATTTGGGGGCTGGTTTACAGTTTCAATGGATTAGCCCATTATCATCAAGGCAGGAAGCAAACAGGCATGGCCCTGGAGCAATAGCTGAGACCTTTACATTCTGATCCACAGGCAGCAGGCAGAGAGTGGAGACTGAGCTTGATGTGGGTTTTTGAAACCTCCAAGCCCGGCTCCAGTGTATGAACCTATGGGGGCCATTTTCATTGAACACACCACAAATACTCCCTCTCAGAGGAGTTCTGGCTGTAGATAGCAGTTTCCATTTGGAAGAACTAAGGATGAAGTTTTTCTCCTTCTCGATTCCTCTGCTCTCAGAGTCTGGCAAAGCTCACTGCCAGATGTGTGGGTTGAGTTCCAAGCTCCACATGGTGACAATGTGCTTGGTGGTCATTCATTAGTTACATAATCTGTTAGTAGGGGGTTGCCCTTTATTCCTCCTCAATAGCTGACCTCGACTTTGTCCTTCAGGAGCAGAAATTCCTTCTACTCCCAATATCTCTGTGGATGCAGAGATGCCTGTTTCTGGTCCAACCCAGTCCCTTCTGGTCCAACCAATAAACTAAAATACAAAACAAAATGAATGGAGGCCACAGGGTTGCCTTATTCTGCTTAGTTTGATTACTCTTTTTCTTTTTTCCTGGTAAGTGCAAAAGTTTCTGATTCAATTCTTTTCATTCTGGGTCTCTGCCTAATGGGATAGAGGGGTATTTTTGCCTTTTCTTCTTCTGGCTTCAAGCACTCTAATCCTGTCTTTGAGTCGTCATGCCCATACTGTGATAGACAAAGACAGTCAGCATGGTCAAATGTCTTGCTCCTGCACCATTTGGCCAGCCCTTGTGATTTCTGCAAAATCCATTTCTGTGATCCAAATCAGTATGCTTCCTCTGGTGAGGTAATGAGAAGCAGTGCTGCTCTGTGAATGTACTGTCCAGTGGAGGTGATGGATGGACAGTAGCTTCAGTCGCCATAGCACTGTACTGCCTTGTCTCTGGTGGGTGTTCCACAGTGGTTCACAACCCCAGGCTTCAGTTACCATGACACCACTGCTTCCTCACTCTCTGGTCCATCAGGATGACTGCCTTTTTTAATGAACTCTTCCTAAGATGTGTGTGTGGGTGAGCAGATGAAATCTACTATACTTCATAGAGCTGGAGGGAACATTAGTACAGGAAGTTAGTCTCCATCCTGTAGACACAGCACGAGGAAATTATGCTATACACTGTAGAGACAAATACACCAAAATCTAATCTCCACGGTCCACTAGGGGCATAGCAAACATGGTATCAGATGCTGGATTTTCCTGGAGTAAACTCTAAGAGGATTGAGGTCAGGATTCTGGAAATAAGTGACTGAAATGTTTGGTACTGCATCATATGGACAGTAATCATGGTCCTTCTTGCTCATGACAACAGGGCCTGATTCAATACTTAGTTTAGAACCAGGAACAAGTAATATGGACCATGTTGTGTGTTCTTCTTTTGAATTGAGCATTAGTGAAAGGAGGAAGATAGAATCTAACATATGAGCAGAAAGGGAAACTGACCTTCCCTTCCTTGTAGTAAACTTGCCTCTTTCGGGGCCCTGAATAAAGAAAATCTGAAGAGAAGAGATATCTAAATCCTTTGTCAGAAAAAAGACTCAGAGATTTTCAGGAAACAGGCCAGAACCAAATGCTTTTTTCCTATTTTATTATTATTATTAAATTATTAAATATTAAAATTATTAAAATTATTCACATAATAGCAAGTCTTTGTCACCTTCCCCAAGGACAGCCATGAACAGCAGGCAGAGAGGAACTCCTGGGTGAGTAGTTCTAGCATTTTTGTTGACACACTTGTCTCCTAGCAGCTGTAAACCTGGTCCCAGAGCTCTAAACTGGTCACATGGCTGGACCAGTGGACCAGCTCCCTAGATGCTGTGGACACCTTATATGGGTCCACAGTCATTTGCATCCATGAGTGGTCTGAATGATGAATTGGTGTTTAACATAAATGTGTGTTTCTTCAGGTGAAGGTAAATGCTATTGTAGTGAATAAGTACTAGGAAGCAGGGTGTAGTTAGAACATTTGTGTATTTAAATGGTTACAGTAGTCAGAAATTAAACCACAACTCATATCAACCTTTAAATGTTTTGACATTAAGTCTTCATACTCAGGACTTAAAATTGCTGGCTTGGAAGCACACACAAGACACCTGGAAACACACATAAGACACCTGGAAACACACATAGGGCATACATAAACACGTATAGGACACATGTAAGCACACAGGGCACCTGGGAGCACACACAGTTACCTAGAAGCAAACATATGCATCCTTCTTAACTGCTAAACCTTGTCCCAAGTGCCTTCAAAGTTCAAAGTTGACCCTGTTTTTAGAAAAAGCTGAAGTTAAACCCCATGGACCTGACTTCAGTCCTTGCTAGGTTAATTTGAGAGCTCACTAGATTCTGATCCTTTCCTGGCCTTAAGAATGATGTCTCCATGTTAATCAAGCACCTGAGATCGTAAATGCTTCATCGACTCTCAAAGGAGAATGTTGATTTCCTTTTCCTGCTTATATTTCAGTCAACGTGCCTCAAATGGCTTACATTTTAGAGGCTGGGAAAGGCTTATTGGATGGATATTAGCATGATTATTTTTACCAGATGGAGAGAAGTAGAGAGTAAGCACTTTCTCATGTGTTTCCAGGAGCATATGGAACCCTCAAAGCTTAAACAGGTCTCTGGGATCTGAGCTAGACAGCTCACTAAAAGCCAGTCCATATATTCACTCTGCAGTTCAGAAAAGCCTGCTCAGTTGTTAAGTTGGGTGAAATACAGAACCACTTCACTCAGGATTGCTCAGTCTCCTGTCTTGGTATATACTCCATGGTCTAAAGATAACTAACCTCTCAAGTTCAACAAGCTGATTTCTAATTGCTGTAGTGAAAGTGAATCACAGAGCATACCATGATTAGTTCACATCTGGAAAGTCCAGATGAAAGAGTTTCCAGGAGGCTGTCTCAGAAACAAAGATGTATTGAAACACATGCTGTATAACTGGTTCATTGGCACATTCCATAGAGATGCTATTTCTTAAAATAACCTGCATAATATTTACTATCAAGACTGTCTCCTCACTTGCATTCAGCATCCTTATATTTTCTCTAGTACTGCATTGTTGCATTTATTCATTATTTTTATCCTCTTTTCTGTCTCATCAGTAATTATGCTTTTTTGTTCTTTAAAGTTTTATGTATTTCTGTATTGTGGGTCTGCATATGTATATACATGTGAGAGATGTACCCATCTGTGCATATGGAGGCCAGATAAAGGGCATCTGCTGCAGTCTTCCATCACTGCCCACTCATTCCTTTGAGACAGGGTTTTTCCTTGAACCTGAACTTAGGTTTTGTTGGCTGGGCTGAAAGCCTGCAAGCCTCCATGATTGTTCTGTCCCAACTCGCTTTGGAATAATGTATGGGCAAGAAGCCCAACTTGTTACATGAATGCTAGAACCTGGGCTCCAGGCTTCATGATTGAGAAGCCAGTTCCCATAACCACGGAGCCATCTCTCCTGTCTCCCTAAAACTGTTTTTTATTTCACTATATTTTCTTCCCTCTTATATACATGTTTAAAGGAACTGAATGTAAGCTTTCCCTTTATGTGTTGACAAAACAAAGTGAGCCCTGGAATGCTTTAATTTGGATTGTTTTGAGAATCAACAGAAAAGCTTTTGAGGGGTTAGTGGGGCAGCTCAGTTAATAATGTGCTTAGCGGGCAGATTTGATAACTTGAGTTCAGATCCCCAGTGCCAAGTAAAACCCAAGTGTGGCGCACACATCTATAACCGCAGCACTGGAGGCTTGGAGACAGGATGGTCCCTGGGATTTACTGGGCTGGACAAGCAGTTTCAGTGAACTACAGATTCAGTGAGAGATTCTGTCTCATAAAATAAGGTGAAATATCCAGAAAGATACCTGCTATCAGACTCTGGCCTCCACCTGCATACATGTGTGCATACACATAAACATACATACATACACACACACAGCATTCAAATTGAAATCTTGGCCAGTACAATTGTTAGCTATAAAAACTAATCTACATATTTATTGGAATGCAATAAATCAAGTCGCATCTCATAAAGGCAGAAACAGGTACAAGTATAACATCAACACGCCTTATGATGGTGCAGATCCTAGCCAGATGGTCGTTACACTACACTTTCAGCACACTTCCAACCTGAAATCCCCAGGATGGTGTGTACTACCTGCTCATGTTTTGTACATTCAACTGACTCCTCTTTCCCTAGAAAAGGGTCTGCTCTGAGTAGCAAGAACACCCTGGCAAACAGTAAGCTACTGTATTCAGAATAATCTGAAAGCTGAGACCCAGGAAGAGGAGCAGCTGGCCATTCCCAGACTGTCCATCAAAGGATTAGGACATTCATTGTAGAGCGTGTCAACTGATCTCCACACTGCTGAATTTCTTGGGTAATTTCTCAGCACTCCCAAATTAAACATAGTAAACAGGAGATGATTCTGAAGAGACCTCTTTGGAGGGGGCTGTGAGGGTATTTGGTGTTTCTTACTTATTCTCAGGTGCAGAGTGGAGTTGCCTGCCTGCGCTGGTACAGTTACCTGAGTCCAGCATGAGGCTGAAGGAAGCTCCTCCAAACTGTTCCATAACTGAGCTGATTAACCATGACCAGTTAACGAGCAGACACATGATCGGATCTTCTGAGACTATCATAATTTGTAAACTAGAACCTGCTGCCTGGCTTTCTGGATTCCAATTCTCAATGGCTTTAGTGCACACTTTTGTGCAGCAGCAGCTGGGGCACAGACAGATTTCCAGACGAGTCCCCGGGGAGCAGTGCTTGTCTTGGTTTGTTCCAATTGCAGTGGAAATGCCTGAATGAAAACAACTTCTCCCAAGTTTATCCAAGTTTATCTCCCAAGTCCAGGCTGCAGTGCACGATTGTACAGAAGTGACTATGGAGAGAGAGAGAGAGAGAGAGAGAGAGAGAGAGAGAGAGAGAGAGAGAGAGAGAGAGAGAGAGAACAGGCCACTTCACACCCACAGTCAAGAGCAGAGCTGGATGGACTGATATACGGATGTCTGGGCTTAGTTCACTCTTGTGACTATTACTTTTATAGTCAATGGCTGAGGAACCCACAGACTCCTTATGAGCCCGGAGAAGCTAGGTTAGATCTGTAATGAACACAGCTTAGGGTGTGTTAAAACATTAAAAGAACCCAGGTTCAGTTCCCGCTTGTGCCTAGCAGATTCACAGAGGACAGTGGAGGTTTTCCTTTCCTGTAGTCCTGGGAGCCACTGCCTAGAGCACTGAAGGAAAAGACAGTTCTATAGTGTCATATTTTTATGTCACTACCCATTGGCAGAACTGGCCTCTGCTTGTCACAAGGGATGAAGCAGAGTGGCCTTATTGTGCCATGCAATGGGTGGAGAAAAGGATTTGGCAAAAGTTACTGGCGATGACTAGTTAGCACTTATCAAAAAAAAAAAAAGAAAAGAGAAATAAAACAAAATGAAAACAGACCTAGTGAGGGTATAGAAGAGGATTCCACTAAGAAACAATGACCTAGTCAGGCGGTGGAGGTGCAGGCCTTTAATCCCAGCTCTTGGAAGGCACAGGCAGGTGGATCTCTGTGAGTTTGAAGCCATCCTGGTCTACAGAGTGAGTTTCAGGACAGTCAGAACTGTTAGATGGAAAAACCCTGTCTCCAAAAAAAAAAAGAAAGAGAGAAAAGAAAAGAAAAAAAAAGAAAGAAGGAAAGAGGGGAAAAAGAAAATAGAAACAATGACCTGAAGATAAACACTCCTATTTTATCCCAGCAAAGGAGATTTGTTCTCCTAACTGTTTTATTTATACTAAACTATGACAGAGCACAAACACAATTATAAAGTTCCCACAAAATCAAACCGAGGAGCCTTTTCCTAAGCAGAGAATCCCCCAGTGTTCCCAGCATGCACTGTGGACAGAAGGGAAGGCTGAGTACTGGGGTTCCCTGGGACAAGAAACTTAAAGGAACCATCAGGGACCAGGTCAGATCTGGGGTGGGGGAGATGACACCCAGCTGTAGGGCAGGAGGAGATGACTGGAAGCAAGGGATGAGAATGTGGTGGCAGAGGTAGGTGGGGATTGTAGGGTCTCCTTCTGTAAGAGCTGCAGGAAGGAGGGGAAGAGGGGAAGCCTGTCCCCTCCAATGAGATCGCTGCCCCCAGCATTTCCAAAACACACACACACACACACACACACACACACACACACACACTTAGAGAGCACCATCCTGGACTGGTACCTACTACCATTGTCTGAGTGATATCATAACAGTACTTGTTAGTCTATCTGTTCTTATCCTGTAGTGCCAATGTTCCGACACAGGTGTGGGAAAGAACCCTGGTGGTAGAAATGACACCCTCAGCTAGTGAGTAGAGTTTTCTTGTTACAAAGACCAAATTCTTAGGACAGTGACTCCTGATGCATTTGGGAGACCAAGATGTAGGAAGGATAGGAGTCGCAATGGGGTGGGTTTGGGCTGTTGAATTTTATATATATATGGTGCATGACATGTTTTAACTTGTTCACGGTACCCTTTTTTTCTCTCCCCATATCAAACAACACTCCCCTGTCTAGCATCTCACCCAGTTGGCTTATTTGAAACTGGAGTCTATGTGTAGCCATGTGGGCTACTGTTGATGAAGATGTTGGCCATTCTTAAGCTTTGGCACTAAGAACTTTTCTGTTCCCATGGTGATTGGGAGCATCTAAGGGCTCCTTGCAAATTCAGTAACATGTCCAATTCAGTCCCCTGGCATCAAATCCTGTGTTTCCCACACATCCTGTGTCTCCTGGGCACTAGAGTTTTAAAAGCGAATGCTATCTCCTGTTCCCAGGAAAATGGTCCTTACATTAATGTGCCTAGTAAAGAATAAAAATGAAAACATTCCCAGCTTTGCTTCTAAGAAATGAAGAAATATAACTGCATGTGACTCATCCACAGCTCTGGGCCTTTGCTGAGGCTGTGGCTGCAGCTGGTCCCTGGGAGGCCTCACTGGGGGGCACCATGGTGGTTCTGTAGCATTGTGAAGAATGTCAAGTCACATGGGTGGAGACAGAGACTCCTTCAGGGCCAAAGAGTTCTCATCTCAGCCACAGAGGACCTGTGGGAGATCCCCAGGATTAGGATGTCAGTACCCATTGTCTAGTACCACAGCCTCTGACCTCACATGCATGGGGGGGGGGGGCGGGAATCAATTGATCCACACTGTGATTTACCACAAGAGCAAACTACACAATGAATTGCAAAGATTTGTTCCAAAACCGAGTACAAATGCCTCATGAATGACTTCATATGGAAATGATAACATGTGGAAATAATAATGTTTGAATAGATTAGGGTCACTAAAACTTATCAGTGTGATTAATTTCAACTGTTATTTTTACTGTTTCTGTTATAACCACTAGGCAATGTCAACTCACCTACGAGGCTCACACTTTATCTTTACTGTGCAGCCCTGGTCCTAGAGACTATGGTTCATCTTTAATTTTGATAAGCTCTAGTAATTCCTAAACATCTTAACACAGGTATTTTTGTCATGGTTTATTTTTTTTAATTATAGGTTTTATTAATGAGATGTAAGCAATTTATTTTTTCCCACCATCTCTCTTCTTCTCAGTCTTTCTGACCCCCTCTCAAATCCACAGCCTCCTGTCCTTTAAGTATTATTGTTACACACACACACACACACACACACACACACACACACACACACACACACACACAGAGTGCTGAGTTCATTTAATGTTGTTCATGTGTTTGTGGACTTAGAGCTGACTGCTTGGGATTGGTTAACCCACCAGGGCCTCATCGCTGGAGCAGATCATTTTCTTTCTCTCTCAGCAGTGTTTATTACTTCTTCTAGGGTCGGGATTTTGTGAAGTTTCCACATCCAGGTTGGCGTGATAACTGCTGTCATTTCTCAGCCCTTGTGTAGGCAGCCATACTGTGGAGAGTTCACGGGTGTGGTTTCCCTGTCATAAACAGAAAACACTGTCTTCAGCAAGTGTCCTGGTCCTCTGCCTCCTACCCTCCTCTTCCTCTCTGACGTCCCCTGAGCTTTGAATATAAGGGTCAACACACATTTCCTTATGAGCTCAAAGAGTTTTACTTGTCCTCATTTTATAGTTTAATAGATTTTTTTTCTAAGTTTTTCAAAGCACCGCAGGTAGTTTGGCAACTCTGCTTCATGGAGATCAGGCGGTATATACTGTGGGTAGCTTGGCACACTGCTTTCTTCCCAGAGAGCAGACGATTTGGACTGTGCATAGCTTGGCATACCATTCTCTTCACGGAGATCAGGTGGTGCTTTTCTGCCCAGAAGTTAGCTGAAGCTCTTTAGTGTCAGATACCAGAACCTCTGGGGCTTCTGAGGCTGGCCTTTGTCTGAGTGATGGGGTCACCCACTAGACAGTGGATAAAAGAAAGGTCCTGGATATCCCCTGGAAGTCACTGGCTACCCTTCCAGTACCTCCAACCACCTCTGGGTACTTGCCTGTAAGACTTGGGAATTTAGCTTTGAGTTGGTTCCTGACTGCTCAAATAAGTAAGCCTCAAATCTTCAAATGGTTGTTGATTCACACTGACTTAGAGAATAGAAGCTTCTAGAGGGTAGAGCCTGTCATCAACTTATAATGACATCATCACTGAATACATCGTGATGGTGACAAGCTCATGCCCACCTCAGCTGATAAATCATCTACTGAGAACCACCAAATGGATTTACAAGGCTGCAGATACAGCTACCAGCCCCATGCTCTTCTTCATGCTGAGGCAAATCTTGCATGGAAGAGGTATTCTCTCCTCCTGATCCTGAAGGACAAACACCTCTCCTAAACCCAGATCTCTGGGAAGAGCTAAGGCTGAGGAGTCAGCAGATAAAGTGGGACTATTCCTTGACTCAGTTTCTTCTGCTAGTTCCCTGAGAAACCTGAAATACAGATTGAAATCTGAGGCCTAGAGAAGGGTGTAATTAGTGAGGCCCTGGGATGGCAGGCTGTTGATGGATTTCATGTACCAAGTCTTTTGAACACATTAGCTTATATGTACATTTTAAAGTAATCACACCCACTTTATTTTAGCCTGGAATGTCAATGGTGAGAAACTAATATGAAATGTAGTTGTTGTATTCAAAATTCTGTGCAGAAATGCAAGTTTTAAAAGTGAATAATGGCAATCCACATTGGGAAGGGCTTCATGTCACAGTACATTTAGAAGCATCTCTGTTTGTGTGACAGAAGTCACTATGAGTAATTGGTGAGTGAATCATCCCCTACAAGTAAATGCTTCTTAAATGTTATTTTAAAAAAATATCTTTAATACTAACAGCATCCAGTTTACATGTGCATGTGTTTGCATGTACATAGCATCTAACTGAATCTTCAAAATGAGAGTATTAACATCCTTGTACTACTGAAGAGAATACTAAGCTCATAGTGCTTCAAAAACATGTTGAATGATAAAATATATATTGTGAGAAAAATACCACAGTATTAGACCACTCCAGAGGAGTATTGTTTTCTGCCCTAAGAGTAGTTCTACATTTGGGGAGCTCTTAGCATCATTTTTTATAACATGGTTATTTATAAAGCTTTTCTCTTTCTTGGCAAACTTAAATTTAAAATTCACATTGAAAAAATAATAAGTTAGAAAGGTACCAGGAAGAATTATAAAGGCAACTCAGTTAATCAGAGGAGGCTCTTTTAACATAGCCAGCCTCCCTGTTGATGGTCTATGAGGCCTAGATAGAATGGAAAAGCTGGAGGGATGGTTAGGGCAAGTAACACTTCTGCTTGGTGAAAAGCAAGGAGGCCAGCATCTAGAGCTGAACCTTGGAGGACATCTTTTTTTGATGAGAGCGTTGCTAGGCACCGAGTCTCTAAACAGACAAACATACAAGCAACCCCCTGCTCTTTTGCTGCAAATCAGGGTCCATCCATTTGGGACCCATAGAGGTATGACAAAGCAGAGAGGCAACCAAGGTTCAGAAGAAGTGGTCACTCCAGATTCCGTGTCTATTGAAGTTCTAAAGAGAGAAAAGCCCTTACAACAGGGAGAAGATGAAGCCTACCCTCACCCAGAATAGATAGAATCTGGGGAAATCATGAAGGAACTTGGGAGTCATGGGCATGTGCCATGTTGTAGGCACAATAATTGTTATATGATAATAGAGACATGAGAATTCATAGAGGGCTCCATTTTAAATCACTGAGGTTTATTGTATAGAGACCACATCTTATTAAAATGTATTTTTAAAAATGTGTAACAACTTGGAATATCATTTCAGGTCTTTTGTTTCTGACTCACACTAGGCAAAAGTCTGGCAATAGAAAAGAAACAGAGTGAAAAGTTATGTAAAAGAACAGTAGCCCAGACGCTACTTGCATGAGTTGGCAGGACTTGACTAGATATATTCCATCCAAGATACCACTCTTAGTCTCTCGAAGTCTTTGGATGTCCAGAAAGTGGGTCATCTTTCAGAACATCTGCGTCACTGCGGAGGCAATGCTAGTAACTCGAAGGTCATCTGGGTTCGCTCTGCACTGTAACAAAATACTTACCTGCTTCATTCACTCTACAGGAAAGAGCGTGTTGTGGTTCTGATTACTTTCCCTTGTTACCAGGAGTTTGTAGTCGTCGGACAGGTGATTATACGATGACGCTTTAAACGCGTGCTTTGGAAAAGCAGAGTTCAGTCCCTGCTTTGTCCCAAATCTCAAGAATTTTTGCACTGAAACTAGTATGGTTACTATAAATTGGAGTGAATTAGAATATAAAATAAAAGTAGTTATTTTAACAATAAAATTATTTTGCCTAAAATGTTCAGTGGTCAAAGCAAGAGATTGTTCTGGGTTGTAGTCTTCAGATAATTCTGGTTTTGGTGTCAAATGACAGAAATCCAACTTAAAATGTTCTTGGACAATAAGACACTCACTGGCTCATGTGTCTGGAATTCTGTGTCCAGCAGGGTTCAGAGTTATCCTGGCCAGCGTCTGGGCAACTCATGAAACCTAGCTCCTCTCTCCACCTTAACCAGCCATTCTCAGCCTGGTTCACTGTGGATGTAGAGTGTCTGCCAAAAGCTACTTGGGCCCACTATTTGTCATTAAATTTTTAAAGTGTGGGAGAGAGAAGATTCCTTTGGGTATCTCTGAATCAAGGGAAACAAAGAATTTTTTTTTCCAAAATGTTTTGTTTTTGGTCCAAACTGGGTCACTGGCTCATTTTCTCATTGGCTCCAATTGGGACATATGCCCATTTCTAATTTGTTCAAATTAAGACTCAGGTTTCTCATTGGCCCAGGTTAAGTAACATGCCCATTTCTCATTGGCTCAATTGGGATGCATGCCCAGTCAGAGGGTAGTATTACCTTGAGATAATCAGGCCTCTCCATAACCAGAAGCAGAGACTGCTCACTAAGAACATGAACTGATTGTGTATGTGTGTGTGTGTGTGTGTGTGTGTGTGTGTGTGTTGGGGAAGATAGTCTGTTAAGAGACCATGAAATATACTGATACTTAAATCCATCACTTTGAAATATTATTTCTTGTTACAAAAATAATGTTTTTATTCTTATTCTTATGTATGTATTAAATATATATGCACATGTTTCTGGAATCCATAAATTAACCCTTCAGAAACATTTGTCCCTTTGAGACAGGGTCTTTTTGTTGACCTGGAGCTTAGGTATGGGCCTCCCAACATGAGACTCACATGAACACAGCACCACATCTAGCTTTTTATGTGGGTTCTGAGAAATGAAATTTATGTTCTCATGCTCACATGATAAAGATTTAGCTGTTTTTAAAGGAGGATATTTACAGTAAAGAGGAGGAGAGCAAAAAAAATCACCATAGTCCCAACAAATCATAAGAACTATGAATGAGATGATCAAACTATACTTTTAATCAGCCAAATAAAAGTATTCTATGTAGTGCAGACTACAGCAATTAAAATGCAGAATTGGACTTCAGTATCCAGATTCATGTAATCTCTGTCTGGGTATCCTCCTGGGGTCAGATTCTCAACTGTTTTTTCTCCAGTTGTAGTTAAAGTTGGTCTGTATAAGTTCCTACAGCATTAAGCCTACAGCTCCCAGCTCAGCAAATGTCTCATAGGGAGGCCTCTCCTGCTATATCTCTGTAAATAAAGGTTTGTTAGAATCTACGTGTATATTGTTCATACTGTTTTCATACCACAATGGCAAAGTCAGTAATTTCAAGAGAGACTGTGAAGATCACAAATATACAGAAACATTCACCATGGGGCCCTTTGCTAGGGGACTTGCTGATTCTACTGTCTTTCTCAATGTCATTATGCTTTGCTCAGATGCTGACCCATAATGCATCTGATTTTAATCATATGCATGTCAAATCATGCACAGGCATAAAATGGTAACTAGAAGATTTTCCCTAAATGGTTACTAGAAGACATAGCTTAGCCTTACTGCTCAGGGTTAGGCTCAAACCAGTTCAGGCCAGACCAAGCCTTCTGCTCTTTATACCTGGATATGTTAGGAATATACTTAAATAGAAAGTGTCTAAATTTTATCAATAACAGGGGTGGGATGGGAGTATGTGTATCTAGATAGAGATGGAAGGCTGAGGGTCTGAGGTTATTTGGTGCATTGCACATGTATAGTATGCAAGGTGTAGGAACTAGACTACCAAGTGCATTCATTATTGCATTATTACAAGAGGCAAGCACATATAAGCCAAAACCAAATGGAAGTCCCAATAAACTAAACTGTCCCTATGCTTTCCTGTCTCAGACAATGCATAGGGACTCTGTGGAA
The DNA here is from genome assembly GCA_004025045.1 of Sigmodon hispidus. NCBI lineage: Eukaryota > Metazoa > Chordata > Mammalia > Rodentia > Cricetidae > Sigmodon > Sigmodon hispidus. The sequence goes on along the minus strand of PVIH01015275.1, from coordinate 34,886 downwards.
AACACTTCATTTATGAACCATGAAAAAATATATTGTTGTCATCTATGTATCTTCTACTTGACATCCTTACCTTACTGTGAAGCTGCAAAGATGAAAACATGAAGAGAAATTTCACACTGCCCATTCTGGTTTCATTTCTGTTGACGAGATAAAATGCCCCAACACATACCACTTAGAAACAGTTCATTCTGAGTCACAATTTCAGGTTACAGTCTGTCAGTCTGGGGAAGCCAGGACAGGATCTCAAGCAGCTGGTCAAGAAAAGATGGAATGTATGTATTCTTGCTTGGTCCTGGACTTCCTTTCTTTTCTATTACATAGCCCAGGGTCCAGCCCATGAAATGATGCCACCAACACTCAGAATAACTCTTCCCACTTTGATTAATGACCCAAACAGTCATGCATAGGTGAGTCTACAGGCCAACCTGATCTAGACAGTTAACAGCATAATACTCTTACGTTTAGAAGGCTTTCTGGGGAACAAGTTTTGTGTTATCCAGGGTACTGAAAGAAGTGGTACACAGTGATGTCAAGGGAATATTATCTGAAGAAATTTAGCATCGGTACTGGGTTTCTCCTCAGTTGTTCACCTGAGCTAACCATGTCTCCGTGGATCTAACCTATTGAAAATACTGGAAGACAAACTATCCTCTGCCCATTTTTTAAGATGACACTGTGAAGAGCCCGGAAGCTGGGGCAGGGATACTGTTTTAATTTGTAGAGTTACCAACAAGTTTACACTCTGCAGGTATATCTTGTTATAAAATGCTACTGAAATCTATTTTTTCATCTAGATCACGGTCACAGATGAAGAAGTGAGTAACCCATCCTTTTTAGACCTTGTGAGAACTCCCCAGATGAGGAAATGCACACTTATTCTTATGTTTGCTTGGTAAGTTGACTGGGGCTGGGTTGCAAAGCTGATGTTAAGTTCATCATTTCCCTCTGTCCACAGGTCCTGTCCTCTCTCACTTTGCATCCCTGGTGACTTCTGATGTCTTGCAGGTTCACAAGTGCTGTGGTTTACCAAGGACTTGTCATGCGCCTGGGAATTGTCGGAGGCAACCTCTACATAGACTTCTTCATCTCGGGGCTTGTGGAGCTGCCTGGAGCTCTCTTGATCCTTCTGACCATTGAGCGTCTTGGACGACGCCTTCCCTTTGCAGCAAGCAATATAGTGGCTGGAGTGGCATGCCTGGTCACTGCATTTTTACCAGAAGGTAAGCTTCCTTCCCATTTAGTTGACAGTTCTCATTGACAGTTGTCATTACATTGACAAAAATGTAATGATTACATACAGCAGAGCGGGTAGGGGAATCACTTATCTTTATGAACTATGCCATTTCTTCAAAAGCTTGGCACTAGGCAAGCCTGGGTGATGTCACTCTATTTTCTGTTTTATAAATGCAATGATTAAAGAGATCTTTATGTAGACACCTCCCTGTACTGAAATGTTAGTTTTGTTTATTGATAAAAAGGAGATTATGCTAGATCTAAGTCATAGTGATATGATGTTACTGATATTGTTTAATATATTTCCTAAGCATCTACCATACTGAAGACACCGAGATGCACCCAGGTTAGGGACAAAAGGAAGATGTGGTAAATTAATAGAATTGGCAAAGGTGCGAGGAGAGGAAGGGGAAGAGGAGGGTAAAGGAGAGAAGTGGGTGAGGGGGAAGTGCTGTATAGGCCCAATACAGGAGTCAGAGCTTTTGACAAACAACCCTGTCTTCCTCTATTTCCCCAAACCATACAATGTTTTGTGAGTTCCGGAGTTTAAGCTTTTTTGTTATTGCTGGAAGCTTTGTGAGGAAGCCAGAGGATGTTCAGTCCCCAACAAGACTGTTCCCTTAGGACATGGCGGGAGCTTGGTGCTACCTATGAGCTTTTGAAGAAGGGACCATTTGCTGCTCACAACTGTAGCAATTTGGGACATGGCGGAAGGAAGAGATGTCAGAGTTGCTTTGCAGCTGGGGAAGTCTGGCTGAGATGGAGAGGGTGGTTCCTTTTAGAGGAGTTGCAGAGAGCAATATTCTGGGGCTTGAGAACTTGTGGGCGGGGGTCAGGAGGAGGAGGAAAAAAGGATTTCAAAACATTCCAGATGCTCAGTCAACAGCCCAGACGATCTCTGACACAGAACACAGCTGGAAATACAAAGAGGAAGTCATTCAAACTCCCCCAGCAAGGTGCGAGTTGGAGCACAGACGGTATTTCTGTATTCTGGGTGTGCAGTGAAGCCTTTGCAGGAAATGAAGTGGTCTGTCTTTGAGAATACCAAGGATCACACTGCTAATGTTGAAGGGACCGGAACTGACACACAGGATGCTTCATTAACATCAGACACTGGCTTACAAATTCCCCAAAAAGCACTTAGACCTTATTATAAGAATGCCAATCCTCAGAATAGAAAAGGCAAATGATGTGTAATTCCATCCTGCTGCAATGGCTGATGAAAAGCAGAAACTCAGGTTTCTCTCCTTTTTCTCAAGTGCATCTGACTCCCAAGGCTGCAGGACTGAATCCACCAGCCAGGGGACTGGACAGCAGACACCCCTCCCCACTGAGGCTGACCTCTAAAAGCACAATGCAGGGTGGTTCCTCCCACAGCCTCTCTCTGGTCATCCTCATCATTTCTGGGTGTCTTTTTAATCTCTGTCTCCATCTTCATGTGACATTCTCTCTCTCTTGGTCTCTATTCCCAAATATAATCACACTCAAAGCTTCCAAGTTAATATGAATTTGAAGAGCCATAACTGGCCCACTGCATAGTTAGCCTATCTTAAGAGCTGTGGAAGCTGGGGCCAGGGAAATAAACACAGTGGTTAAGAGCACTGGCTGCTCTTCCAGAGGATGCAGATTCAGTTCCCAGCACCCATGTCAGGCAGCTCCCAGCCACCTGTAACTTCATCTCCAAGATGTCTGATGCCCTCTTCTGACCTACACAGACAGACAGACAGACAGACAGACAGACCGACTATCTGATACCATCTTCTGACCTCCATAGACAGACAGACACAGACACAGACACACACAGACACACCACACACACACACTATATCTTTTAAAAAGAGCCATAGAAGCTGAACAATAGCCATCCATCAGTGTGTTGGTAAATTGATTTATTACTGGCCGCTCAACAGGAAAAGAAATAAAAAGGAGCAAGAAAAACATAATTGCTTCTCTCAGAGGTACAATTTCAGTTAAAGGGTGAAAACTTTAGACTGTTACAGAATTCAGTGCTTTGAAATTCTCTTTCTCCTCCCCCCGCCCCACTCTGTGTGTGGTCATGTATGTACAAGTGCTCATGTCAGTGTGAGGGTTCACAGCCCTGTGCAGATGAGGTCAGCATGGGTGTCCTCACTCAGCAATGTCTGCTTTGTTTCTTGGGACAGAGTCTCTAACTGGCCTACAGCTTGCTAAGTAGAAAAGGCTGCTTGGCCAGTGAGCCCCGGGGCTCCTTGTCCTCATATCCCCAACTGGGATTTCAAGCACTTGAGGCCACACTTGACTTTTTCACATGGCTTCTGGGAACTTATGAGGACCACAAGTGCTTTTATAGTCATGAGTCTGCAGTGATGGATGGGCCAGAAGAAGTTTTAAATTTGCAAAATGAATTCCACAGATGAAGAGAAGCCCTATCCTCTAGCAAGCACTTCTTCCAATTTAAAGGGCTTTTGGCCTTGACTCCTGGGACTGTGAAATCAGTATTAGGAAAGCCTTTCTAAGCTTTTCTTTTCAGCTAGGCTGGACATCACTTCAGCCCCTGGCTAGATGCTGACGAGCCTTTTGGAAAGGTCTTCTCTGCTTAGACCTTTCTTTTTTCCCAAGTTCATTGGGAAAAAGAATCATCTTCCCGGCTAACTCTTAAGATTTGCTGTCTAGAAAGCAAACTTCTGGGAGTCTGGAAAGTGAGTGCCGTCTGTACACATAGCCACCCATCATGTCCACTCAGTGGCTGCAAACCCAGCCTCAGGGGCAAGTCCTCCTTCCAGAACGAGGCTCTCTTTTCCTTTTATTTCTAAATGAAAAGTACATCTGCCATCCACATTTACATATCTTTGTTAGGACTTTCTCTCTAAACTGTATTTCAGGACTCAGAGCAGATGGTACATCCAGAGGAGAGTGGAAGTTACATATTTTTAAATTCTATATCTTTTCTTCAAACCCCAAGCTTCAGGATTCTAGCTGCCTGAGCAAGTCCCCATCTGAAGAGGAACATCATTCCTCTGTGTTCTCACATGATTGTGCAAAGCGGCTTTAGATGTCGTGGTCATTTTTCACCTATGTGAGCATGTGTGGTAAGAAAGAGAGACGAGAGAGATACTCACACAGAGATAGACAGATACACATACAGAGAGGGGGGAGGGGTTGTGCATCGTTTGTAGCCCAGGCTAACCCCAAACTTGCTGTATAGATGAATATGTAATTCATATTCTTAATTCTTAACTATAATCGGACTTCCTTTCATTTGGTACTGCCAGCCTCCAAATAATGGCACGGGGATTTCTTATTATTTTTATTAATTAAAGCTTGACTTTAGCTTAGGCTTGTTTCCAACTAGCTCTTATAACTTAACCTTCTTCTATTAGTCTACATTCTGCCGTGAGACTCTTTAACTTCTCTGTTTTTATACCCACTCCCTCTGAGTCTCTCTGGCTCCTCTCTCACAGGCCTACATTCACTGCAAGTTCCTCTCTGCCCAGAAGTCCTGCCTAACCTCTCCTGCCTGGCTATTGGCCATTCATCTTTTTATTAAACTAGCCAGGTGCCTTACACAGGCAAGGTAAAACAGCGACATATCTTCACACAGTTTGTCCAAATGTCCTGCAACACTTAGCTCAATTCTCCTCCCTCTACGTCCTGAGGGTTCCAGATGCCACCATGCCCAGTTTATATGAGTGGAACCCAGGGCTTTGTGCATATAGTGCAAACGCTCTGCTAGCTGACCTACATCCTCCATTCTTGATTTTTTTGTTTGTCTTCACTATCAGAAAACAATGATTATTATTATAAGAATCAATGGTTTTTATTTCCATACATAATTATACATAGTTTATATCTGTTAATGAACTGTTTCCAAGTTAATGTAATGTAGTATTTTGGGGACCTTTTGCCCTTCCCAATAAAAGCTCTGCACCAGGAAAGAGTTGAAAATCTTTAAACCGAGGTCTTATAGGACAGACTACCTCTCCTGCAAGAGTGTCAAACTGATAACACTTCCTATTCTATTGATTTGACTAGTTATTTGTGAATTAAGCAAATATTTTTTATGATGGTGGTAGTGTGTTATGTGTGTGTATGTGTGTGTGTGTGTGTGTGTGTGTGTGTAGAAAGAACATGGATAAGTTTTAATTTGATTTCTTCTTTTAAGATTTATTTATTATGTATACAGTATACAGAAGAGGGTAACAGATGTCATCATAGATGTTATGAGTCACCATGTGGTTGCTGGGAATTGAACTCAGGACCTCTGGAAGAACAGTCAGTGCTCTTAATCTCTGAGCCACCTCTCCAGCCCTTAATTCGGTTTCTTAGTCTCAATTTTTTTCCCATTGAACAACTTAAGCCTCAGTTATAAACCTAAATAAATATTGAACCTATTGGTGGGACTCACACCAGCCATCTTGCTATAGTGAAAAGAGACTCTGAGATGCACCTACCCTGTGTAGTGGTTTCTATGGAAACAGACGGATTCTTCTATGGCTGCCCTTTTCACCCAATCCACTGCAACCCAGAGCATCTGGGTGAGCTTCCACTTTCCATACCCAGCAGCAACTGTTCACTTCCTGGCTCTTTTGAGAAAGCAAAGCCTAGATGAAATATATGTTTATAGCTGTGTCTGCACAGGTGGTGGCCCAGTATATGAGCACAACTCTGACCTATCTCACGTCCCGATTTAACTACTGCTGTGACAGCTGCAGGCATTCTATCTGCAGATACATCAAATGCACTGGGATGTCCTTGGCTAGTTTGTAACTAAATCTTAGTTAACTAGAGCATCCCAGCAATGACCTGGGCTCTCAAAACCTCTATCTCTGCTTGCCTTTCTGACAGTTGTTTGTAGTTTGGGTTTTTAGTTTGTTGGATATTCTCTAGAGTGTGATAAGCCCACATATTGTTGGGCTTAATTTTTTCGGTCATTATCTTTATTTGTGGCTACTTTTCTACAATAAGAAAAAAATGAGGTCAGCTAGGAGGTGATGACACATGCCTTTTTAATTCCAGCCTGGTTTACAGAGCAAGGCATATATATACCTTATGTGGTGGTGTATGCCTAGAATGCTTAGAACCCAGCTCATAGGAGGATGCCACAGGAGGATTGAGAGTTCAAGACCAGCTTGGGCTTGACTTTATCTCAAAAAACAAGAGCCGTTATCTAACTCAGTAGTGAGCACTTGCCACCCATGCATAAGGTCCTGGGTTTAAGCCTCAGCATGACAAGATAATAATGCTTAATTATACCTTCAGGAAGATGCAATGTTTGCCTAAGAGACAAGAGAATGATCTGGTGCTGTACCAGAGATGCTGGTACTCTAGCTGTGCACTGACCAGCAGATATGGTCTTTATTCAGTCCCATGCCATCAAACTGGTCCTCCAGGACAGGATGACATACATTGCATAACTTGTAAGATGCTCAGAGGCTTTACTCTTTAGAAGTAAAGTGTTGAATTCTATCTACCCTTAAACAAAAGAAAGAACATGTTTCCTGGAGAATATATGCTACGTTTCATTGTTACAGTAGAAAATTGGGGGGCAGGGAGTTTCTTCCTCCAGTAAAAGCAGCTGGTCCTAAAGCAGTCTATTGTTTAAAGTGAGCCTGTTTGTGTGTAGGAATCTGGCTCTCTCCACATAAGTTCCTGGAGGAAGAAGCATGGCTAGGGATAAAGGCAATAAATATCATGCACCATGGGTTAGGGTTAGGGTTACACAGAACCAAAGTCCTTTTCCAAGGATTCCAGTCCTCAAAGCCCTCCTTCTCACTGGAAACCAGCTTAGCTGAAGAAAACAGCTTTCAGCTTTTGGCTCTGTGAAGACTGAAGATAGACATCTGACCATAGCCATGGTTTTCAAGGGGACACAGAGAGACTTCCTTGCAGACCAAGGCCAGTGTGCTTGGGCTCTCTAGGATAGAACTGCCTGGGACATTATTTCAATGTAGTGACTGCTCAGCAAATAGTTCTTTAATTGTATTTCTATGGTCTCTCTCCACTCAGAAAAGCACCTTCCATACACTAAATGTTAGCTATCATTGGTATTAATAAAATTTGTCTAAAATTTTAAAAGGTTTTATCATTTGTGCTTAAATCATCAAGGATTTAGTTTGGGGGGACCAATGAATACTTTTCGTTGTTCTGTAAAATGTTGATGAGATTGTCAAGTCCCTAACCATCCCCTTATGATGATTCTGTTCAAAGGGTTACCATGGCTGAGGACTGCAGTTGCTACCCTGGGAAGACTAGGGATAACCATGGCCTTCGAAATTGTTTATTTGGTAAATTCAGAATTGTACCCAACAACACTAAGGTAATTCTGGCATATATGTTGTTATTTCTTCTACATAACTATAGCCAAATGTTTCCAAGGTTGATAATATATTAGCCTGGGCTCATTTCAGCCCTTAAGGCAGTGGACTTTGAACTGTAGCTTCTGTTCATTCTCTGCTGCCTTTGGTGGTAGAAATATGTCCTATGGCAAAAGCTTGGGACAGAGCTATGATTTGTGAAAAGGCACTAACTTGGGGACACAAAGCCTTCTAGCATGCCTGCTTAGACTGTGAATTAGAATTCTCCAGCAGCACCCTTTTCATGCATCATAGCCTATCTTGTTTTGTGAGCAGCTGGTTATGGAAGAAGTATTCATGGGCTCCTGCAAGTTGTCAATATTCCCACAGGCATACCTTGCAGGGTACCAAAGTAACCTTTGATTGGCAGGCTTTGGAGCTTCTGATGGAGAAACATCTTTCCACCAATGCTGGAGTCACTCGCTCACTAGCCTCCCTGCCACACAGTACAGATTGGGAAGGGCTTGTTGAGAGCATGAGGCCCTAGTAGCTTTCAAAGCTGAAATGATAGAAAGTATTGACAGCTTCTGTAATTTAGTATGTTCAATGTTTTTATTATTCTGAATTTGTTTTAAAAAAAAAAACCTTTCATCTGAAAGTTTGTTTTAATCTCCAGGAACTTTGGGGTTTCACTCTGCTCAGGCCTGTGTGACTTTGGGGGGATCATAGCTCCATTTCTACTCTTTCGGCTAGCAGCTGTGTGGCTAGAACTACCTCTGATCATCTTTGGTAAGAATTCATTTATGTGGGCCTGAGTCTGAGTGTGTGGAGGGGTGGTGCATATGTAGTTGCAAAGGCACATGCTTGCAGAGGCTAGAGGTCAACCTCTGGGGTTGTTTCTCAGGAGCTATCCACCTTGTTTATCAAGACAAGGTCTTCCACGGGGCTCACCAATTAGACCAGGCTAGCCAGCCAGTGGGATCTACTCACAAAACTCTAATTATAAGTTCATGCTACCATGATGCCACCATGTATTGTCATTTGTTTTTCTCTCCTGCCCAGCTGATCCCATTGACAAATAATCACACAAAAGATTATATTAATTACACGCTGTTAGGCCAACAGCTTAGGCACATTGCTTGATAGTTGCGAACTAACCCATGACTTTTGTTTATCCATGCAGATATCTTATTTAGCCACATGGCTTGGTACCATTTCTCAGAGTGGCATTTTCTTCTTTCCTCTGCATCTGTTGGTGTTTCTGCTCTGCTCTTCCACTCCCCAGAATTCTCTTAGTCTAGTAGCCCCACCCATACTTCCTGTCTGCCTTCTGGCCAGTCAGCGTTTTATTAAACCATTAGGAGTGACAAATATTTACGATGCACAAGAGTATAATCCCACAGCCACCATGTTACATGCTCAGCGTTTGACTTTTTTTCCTGCAGCTAGAGCTCGGGTCCCCTTCCTTGTGTGGTGGATAGTTACCGTCTCCTTTACATGTCAGTCTCAAGTCCTCTCACTTATTCATGAATTACAGAACCTGTCATTTGATGTTGATGATGTCATTCCATCCTTTTTTTATGGTGGTTTGGATTTTAAAGAGCCAATCTGATTTTCATTACAGTCAAAATGCTAAATGGCTTAAAGTCACTTTATATTAACAGGTTGTGATAAACAGTGTCCATGTCAGCTTCTGTTGTTAGGCTCTATGTTAAAATCAAACACTACGAAATTCTTCTATGATACTGGAAAATGAAAAATATCAGTTTTCAGGGACCAAATTTGTCTTATGCTTAAAGATGGGCCTAAAAGTTAATTGTATTTCCTAAAATATTCAATGCCTAAATTTTCTTCTATACTAAAAAATGTTTTGTTAGAAAAAAAAGGACACAAAATCACTTCTACATGTGCCCTGATCATCCATATCCCTCATGCATCTTTTGTGGGGACACTGTAGACTGGAGGTCCACCACCTGACTTGTCATAGTGCATTGTGCAATGACATCAGCTTGGTGGCTTGAAATGTGCACACGAGAACATGGACACTGTGGGAACAGGCAAAGCAAAAGTCAGCTCTTTATTCTCAGAAGGCAGTTGTTAAAGTTTACCAGCACAACACTTACTTTGTGATGATGGAAAAGAAATAGTAGAGAACACTTTTTCTAAAACTTTGGCTTTAAAGAACAGCAAAGGGAAGTAAGTGGTAACCAGGGCTTGTTATAAGGTCTGTAGCTTATGGAAAAGAATGGTTAGTGTGTTTGAGCGCTTCGGACAACAGGCTGAAGATATCTGGGAAGCAGATTAAACACTGCAGTGAAGCCCCCCAAACAGGCATAGATGAGCCTTTGCCCTGAAGCAGACAGTGACCTTAGACTGTGACAGGGGGATCATAGGAAGATAATAGAGGGGGCTCCTATCTATTGACTCTGTCTTCCCAGTGAACAGTAGAGGTCTGGAGTATCTGGAAGTTACCAGATGTACTGTATGCATAGTTACATATCACATAAAGCAGCCTTACAGCCAACATGGTGGCATCCCTAAGATTGCTTTGCCTAGTGATGTATGGCTGCCATAGTAGACCTGTGTCCACTCCACAGTGGTTACACGATAGCATCACTACATTTCTCAGTGTATGTCCCTAGCATTACATGATGCCTGACTGTCAATGTACACCAAGAACACAGAGACAGTGAGCTATGGAAGAACTGAGGGAGGTGGTTATGGTGAGCAGAAGAATGTGGTTGTCAGAGGCAGATGAAGTCAGGGAGTGAGCATAGAGGCAGGAAGGGTCAGTCTGTGTGTTCCTAGGTGGTCATGTCTCTCTCCATTTGGCAGGCATCCTGGCATCTATCTGTGGTGGCCTCGTGATGCTTTTGCCTGAAACCAAGGGCATCGCCTTGCCGGAGACAGTGGACGATGTAGAAAAACTTGGCAGGTACTACATGAGATTCAACACTCCCTAAATGAATCATCCTTTTAAGCCATGGGACATTGATTATCCACAAGGGAAATGGATATTAACATTCAAAAGATGTAAAAGGTTAATACAAAAGAACTTAGAGCTATAAAAAAAAAAGTGGGCTATTTTTAAAATGTGACTGAGAAGCATTTCCTAGTAAGGTGTTAAAACTCAGAAATGATTTAAACGAGGGGTTGATGATGAGACAGTGACAAAATCCAAATGTGCATCAGTGAGGAGCTGGTGGAAAGATGTCAGTGCATAGGAATATAGACCACCCTCTGAGATGAAAAGGAATATGGACCACCCTCTGAGATGAAAAGGAATATGGACCACCCTCTGAGATGAAAAGGAATATGGACCACCCTCTGAGATGAAAAGGAATATGGGCCACCCTCCGAGATGAAAAGGAATATGGACCACCCTCTGAGATGAAAAGGAGTATGGGGGGCTGGAGAGATGGCTCAGAGGTTAAGAGCACCATCTGCTCTTCCAGAGGACCTGGGTTCGATTCCCAGCACCCACATGGCAGCTAACAACTGTCTGTAGTTCCAGTTCCAGGCAAACACCAAGGCAAATAAATAAATAAAGTTTTTTTTAAAAAAAAAAAAAAAAGAAAAAGAAAAAGAAAAAGAAAAGGAGTAAGGACCAGCCTCTGAAATGAAAAGGAATATGGACCACCCTCTGAGATGAAAAGAAATATGGACCAGCCTCTGAGATGAAAAGGAGTATGGACCACCCTCTGAGATGAAAAGGAGTATGGACCACCCTCTGAGATGAAAAGGAGTAGAGTCAGTCTTCTGGAATGACACAGATCCATGGCAAAGGGAACTGCAAGTAATGGGCAAAGTATCATTTCAAAAGAAGCCAACAATGCTACGTGGAGATATATATGACAGATAAAAGAGAGCTGGATTGATAGATGTGAATAAAGTGAGATAAATATTGATACATAGAAATTAGATAAAAGATAAGACAATAGGTAAATGATTACTCAATAAATACGTAAGTTAGAAATAAAGAAAGACAGTAGATACACAGATGATAGATTAGTAGATAGATAGATAGATAGATAGACAGACAACAGGAGAGAGATTGAGTTTTAGAGGGAATATCTGTATTGTTTTCTGGTTATACATTGATTAATTTCCAACCAATATATAAATTTGAAGACTTATATCAACAAAAAATTCTGTATACAATTTTTTTTCCATTTCCTCTGAAATATCTCACAATACAAAGATAGAAATGTGAATTGTAGTAATTTTTAAAAAATGGTCAAACAGTAATCTTTCCCCAATGGGAAAGGACATGGGTGGGAACAGTGTAGGAGAAGGGACCAGTCACTTTCTATCTACATGATTCTGTAGTGTTTGATCAGTTTCAATTAGATAACATGGTTTGATGTTATTTGCATACTTAACAAATAATTTAATGCTATATAAAGTAAAATATATTAAAGGTAAATAATCTTATGAAGGCAGAAATTAAGGGTAGACATCTAAATTTAAAAGTCATCAAATATATACATTTTTAAAAGACTCAATTTTGTTCCTCTCAAGGCAATTTTTTTTTTTTTTTTTTGCTTTACTCATAGGCTAGGAAGAATGTAGAAGCTGGCATTTTTAAAATACCAACAATATTTTCTAAATACCTATGTGCTTCATGGTTTTACATCTGCCCTTAAGACAATTTTGTAAAATAAAAATTTTTTTTTATTCCCACTGGAAAATCAGGAAGGCTTTTCAACATGTAGCTGCTGGTGTGGTGCTGATGCAGTCAGGTGACTTCATTGTGTGTGGTTTGACTTGGTTCTGCATCCTATCGTGATACCAGAAGGGTGAGGAGCACTCTGGTAGGGCTGGAAAGTTCCTTCCTGAGACCCACACCCATACCCTCTCTGCAGAAGTAGGTGACCTTTGTGAGGGTCTCAGGCCTTGAAACCTTGGCAAGGTGAATGCTAATTTATACTGATACCTCTTGTCCTGTTTTGAAAAAACTGGTTGATTAATCAATCACACACACACACACCCAAGAAAGCAAACAAAAACCAAAACCTTTGCTAAGCAAAGTTTATTTTACACGCAAAATAAAGTCTCACTCATTTCCCATTGGTTGCCTGTATGTTCTACACACACACACACACACACACACACACACACACACGGAGTCCTGCTGGTTTCTCTGCTGGTTCAGAATATTAATGATTGGCAACTGTATTTATAATTCTTCCTGTCCATCCTACAACAGAGCTGCCTGAAGTTCAGGGTGGGGCAAGAGCTCCCCGACTTTATAAAACAAAACTAAGCTGATTAAAGTGGCACTTTAAAATTATTTTAACTATAAGAAGTTCTCCTGAGCCTTCTGCCAGGTAGGCAGGGCCTTACCTTATCCCGAATGGAGAAATGTTATCTTGGTATTATTGTAGCCAATTGCTTGGTTGGTATTAATCAGGGTATGGGGTGTGGCCCTACCCCACATTACAGTCATGCTAGAAGACCAGAGGATCGGAAAGTGTTCACATGATCACCACTATTTAGTGAAGGAAGAAGGCCATAATGAGGAAAGAAACCGGTCCGTCTTAAATGAATGAATCCAGGGGCTAAAGGGATGGCCCAGTGGTTATGAGCCCTGACTGCTCTTACAGAGGATCGGGGTTCAGTTGCCAGCAACATGGTGGCTCACAACCACCTCTAACTGTAATTCCAGGAGACCCAAATCCCTCTTCTGCCCTCCTTGGACACCAGGCACACATACATACATGCAGGCAAAACACATATAACCACATAAAATAAAGAGATCTAATTTAAAATGCAGATAATAATATATTCTAGTATGCATACATACTAATAGATAATATAAAAATAAATCTAACAAAGTTTATTTATTTATTTATTTATTTATTTATTTATTTATTTATTTATTTTGAGGCAGAGTTTCTCTGTGTAACAATCGTCCTGGAACTCACTTTATAGACCAGGCTGGCCTTGAACTCACTGAGATCCTCCTGCCTCTGCCTCCCAAGTGCTGTGATTAAAACCATGTACCACCACCACCTGACTTACTTTAAATTATTTTCAAGTTCCACGGAGTGACGAGTATTTCTCAGGGCTTATATGTTTCTCACTTAGGCCAGGGTTATAGATCAAAGAAACTCTGCTGGATAATGATGAAGCCTGTGAATGTCTCCCAGAGTGCCAGAATCAACAGAAGGGGCATATTCCCTTCATATTGCCTGCCTAACTGCTGAGCCAGCTCCAACAAAAGGCCCTGCATTCTTCCTGTGATGAATTCAGCTGATGTCATCAGCTTATATAATATCAGAGAGTAAGGCACTTGTTCCTGATCCCATACCACCCACGATCAGGCTTTCTAACCGTGGAGCTTTGGAGAAGAGCAAGAGAAGATCATTTGGACTCATGACTCCTCCACCAACTCATTCATACTAACATTAGATTGAAATACTGGACAACAGAGTGAAATTTTTATGGGTCAGAAGGACCTAAAAGGTTTGTGGGGGAAATCAATCATTCAAAGTATTTTAGAAACATATGGAGAAATAGACAAAAAAAATTAAGTGGGTACAAATTCTTACCTTTTCATACTCACAAATCTCCATAATAGAAAATGGAGTGGATTAATTACACTTAGTCTCTACTTTTTGGAAAACAATATTATGAGGCTGGAGAATGGATCAGCAGTTAAGAGTACTTCCTGTTCTTGCAGAGGACCTGGGTTTGGTTCCCGGCACCTATATGGTGACTCACAGCCACCTGTAACTCAGTTCCATTGGATCTGATGTCCTCTTCTTGGGAATACGCATAGACTTACATACATAAAGACAAAACACTCATACACATAAAACAAATCTAAATTCTTTTTAAAAAGAAAAACAAAGTAGAATTTACAGTTCTACAAATGATTACTTACTATAAATTAAAACTACCTAGCTCCAGGTTATTAAATCCTGTTAGCATGCTTCTTTTGGAAATCAGACAGAATCAATCTCCCCATCGACAGCTGGATTCCAAACCATGTCAATGAATAGAAATTTTAAGACACTTGTATGGACCTGATGTTGATAGTGAATCTAGAGCCGTTTCTTACTTTTGCAGTAGGAAACAAGAGACTGCATGAGTGTATTTAGACATGCTGATGAGGAAAATCTAGAAGACTTTCTTCTAGTGATTCTCAATCATCTGAATGCTGTGACCCCTTAATACAGTTCTTAATCTGAATGCTGTGGTGACTCCCAACCCTAAAATTATTCTAGTTGCTACTTTATAACTATAATTTTGCTACCATTACGAATAGTAATGTAAATGACCTGATATGCAGATGGTCTTTGAACCCTCGAAGAGGTTGTGACCCACGGATTGAAGACCACTGTAATCTAAGTCATTCCATGACCTTTCACCTTGTTTGCCTTTGTCTTGTCAGCTCACAGTTGCATCCATGTGGCAGGAAAAAGAAAACCCAGGTTTCCAGTTCTAACGTCTGAAGCCCCTACATCTCCTGGAGGACCGGAGCTCTGTGGGTACCATCCATACCCAGGAGAAGATGAGCTGGTGGAAATACGTCTGTGTGCTGTGTGTTTTGGCTCCTCCAGGTGGCGCCCTTCCAAGGACCCATAAACATTTTGTATGGTATAGGATGACTAAGGTTTATCATGCTACCCAAGCTTCTGGGAAAACCTATCTTTGACCTGTTTAGCAAAGCGCCTGTAGATACACAGATTCTGCTGTAGGCTTCCTTTCATTGGGAGCAAGGCCTCTGACCCTTTGGGTTAAGGAGAGATGAGAAGAGATGAGAGAGTCAGTCGGTTCTCAGGACAGCCCCATTCAGGAGGCCCCATCCAGGAGCAAACTAAGGACTGGCGTGTTCGCAGAAATGTGCTCAGCTGATCTGATCAAGACAGCAGTGAGCTGTGTTCTAAAGAGACTGAAAACTGCTATTTCTGCTTTCCTCGAGCTCCAAACTCACGCCTTCACAGAGCTGACGTGTCAGGTGTGACATCCCGTGTCCTCACCCCCCACTCCCACTCCCTTAACCTCTTCCAACCCCTGCCCGACCATCCTCTGCAACCTCTGAGGCTCCAGGCCCCAGGCTAGGCACAGTTCCCTAAATAAGAGTCAACCACAAATCTACATCCCATTTTGAGAACCTGGCTCTATTATTATAGTCATATTGGGGTCCTGAGACCCCTGATATGCTGTGTCCCCCTTCAGTGGACCCTTGCGATCATGGATTCTTTACTGAGGAAGAAAAAAAACATGGATTATAATTTCTTGGGTCTTAGAATTTTAAGAGTAAAAGAATAATTATGTCCCATTTGTGAATTCAGTCCCAATGGCGCCTTTGGCTGGGAGTCAAAAACATAGACTGTTTTCTCCCATCTCAGCACTTTTGATATGTCTTGGGGGGAAATTTTTTTTTTCATTTAAAGGGAAAGTCAATTGTAACCACACTTAAAAGAATTAGCAGCCACTTTATAAGTGACGTAAGCGACTAAGGAGGGATTGGGTGTTTAAACAAAAAAATCAAGACTTTCCAAGTGTGAGACTCAAATGCAAACAGTATTGCACATCATGTGCTATTCTCAATATATTTTTCAAACTCAATATGTATCTTAAGCTGATTATTTTTTAATTTCAAACTTGGTGTGGGCAGGCAAAATTGGCATTAAAGGGAAGCCTTACCAATGTAGAAGAAAAAAAAATGTGTATGTAGAGAATATATGTGTTTCCGACACTATAGAAGATGTGTGTGATGACTGTAAGACAAACATTTTAATCCTTAAAGCACATGAGAACCGAATGTGAGTTTCCAGTCTCTCACCAGACTTTTGGGTGTTCAATGTCACATCCACTCTGTGTGCACGAGTATTGTGCTGGCCTTCCGTTGCATTTTATTGTTGTAGCATGACTATTGTTCATTTTAGTGTCACCTTCGGATTGCACTTGGGGTTGATAGTTGTGTTTCATAACAATAAACAATTTTTAAACTGTTTTTAAAAATATCCATCCCTTTCTCCTCCCTCTGAACATGTGTCACAGTAAAAACACTATCCCACATAACAGTGTGTGTTGCTTACTCTCTTCAGACTGGGAAACAACACTGCTTCTCTGTCGGTTTGTTGTTCCTTTATTGGCCCCTGGCGCTGCTCATGCACCCGGATGTGACCCGCAATAACGTTCAAACTCTCAGCTGGTCTTGTATTAGATTTCCATCGCCTACTCTATGCCACAGCTCAGCTTCACATCCTGGGATCTGGGCTAGAGCCCAGTTGTCAGTACCAGATTTCAATTCCCAGAATAGAACTCATTCTCCTGGCTCCTCATACATGTGGCAGCTTTGAAAACAATATCCTCAGTGCCAGAAAGGGAGACATTGAAGATGTGTGTCAGGCTGTCGTTAGCTGACGTGGTCAATGTACAAGCGACTTTCTGAGACCTTCAGTTCTCTTCTTGGTGACCCTACTGTCTGCTAGGCCTCAGGAAAACAAACTGAGTCACTTCAGTCAGTTATTTTTAAATTGTTAGGGTGAACAGAGAATAGGAAAATATTAAAGACTTCCTTTACCCCGCAAATCAACTCAAAGCAAAGTAAGTATAGAGTTTATTTCAACAAATAGCAGTGTTGCTACTAACTATTATCACAAAATCCATAAGTCCACGGACAGGAAAAAACTTACCCACAATAATACAAAAAAGGGGGACGCAGGGCGACAGGAGGTGGTAGTTCAGTAGTCTCTCAGTTTGGTTAATGTCAATTATTTCCAAGGGACCTAAGGCACCTCTCCACATCTCAGCTTCTAGGAAGTTTTAGGAAGTAGGTGTTTTGCTCTGCCTCCTGCCCAATTAGTTATTTTTCATTACTCCTTCTATCCAGCTAACAAACTGTGAAACACGAACATAGACACCGGGCTTATTGGGGCGAGCACAGCCAAGACCCCAAGAAGTGACTCCTTGTAAAATATACTTGTCCTTCTCGAAGCAAACCAGAGGTCCTCCGCTGTCACCCTAGATGGAGGAGGAAAGAGCCTATGTGAGGACTGAACTAAACCTTTATATTATGGGATGCTGTCTTTATATGTGTTTCCTCTGCAGGCCCCGGGTCATCAAAGCCTTTTGGACTGCAAATCCAAGAGGCAGAGATGAGTCAACCCAAGACCATATCAGTCTCTTTTCTTACCTGGCAGCTGTCGATGCCTCCAGCCAAGTTCCCGGCACAAAGCTCCGAGGGTTTGACTCTACCATTCAGATACTCATAACGGTTACATACTTTGTTTTCAATCACAGGCAGCTGGGCCTCCTTGAGAAAGCCAGCCCCGAAAGTCCCTGTGATGAACAGGAAAGATGTGGTTAAAATCCATTACAGGGTCCCCAGGAAATTTCCAGGATGACTGGGTAGCAGTTCTGGGGCTCTCGTTTGTGTGGCTGGGTAGCACGAGGAAGCACTGCTAACACTTTTTAGTCCTTTAAGTCATAAACATTATATAAGATGTTATGTTCCCGGGGCTGGAGAGATGGCTCAGCGGTTAAGAGCACCGTCTGCTCTTCCAGAGGACCCGGGTTTGATTCCCAGCACCCACATGGCAGCTAACAACTGTCTGTAGTTCCAGTTCCAGGCAAACACCAAGGCAAATAAATAAAGTAAAAAAAAAAAAAAAAAAAAAAAAAAAAAAAAAAAAAAAAAAAAAAAAAAAAAAAAAAAAAAAAAAAAAAAAAAAAAAAAAAAAAAAAAAAGATGTTATGTTCCCAAGACCTGCTGCACCATCCCCAGCTTCTTCATGGTGTCTGGAGCTTTGCTGTTTGTCTACTTTTTATTTCCAGTTTAAAACACAAAACCAAATACTTTTAATACAGAGAGCTTAAAAATACAATTGCTATTATTGTTATGTGTTCTCTTTCAGGCTCTCTAAGCTTTATTTATCACTTATATAATATTGATTCAGTTCTGCCCCCTCCTCATTATAGGGAATAAGGATGGAGTAGATCAGAGAACAATGTCAGGAGTTACTCCTCAGGTACAGTCCACTTTCCTTTGTGACAAGATCTCTCTCTCTGGCCTAGAACTCACCATGTAGTCTAGGCTAACTGGCCAGCAAACCCCAGCACTGGGATTACATTATGGGCCACCATACCCAGACTCTCTTACATAGGTTCTGGGGATCAAATGCTGGTTTCCAGATGGACATGCCTGAGACTTCCCCAGGCTTTCATAGATAATCCCAATTGGGCATGGGCAAGCCCCTTGCAAGGTAAGTACCAATTGACTTATCTCTTCAGCTTCATAAGAATTTGTGTGTGTGTGTGTGTGTGCCAGACGTCAATCTCAGGTGTTATTCCTTGGGATGTTATCCACTTACATTCTTTTGTTTGAGACAGGGTCTCTCACTGGCCTGGAAATTTTCTCAGTAGGCTATTCTGGAGGGCTAGTGAGTCTAGGGATTCATGTGTTTCAGCCTCCCTAGAACTGGTACTACAAATACCACCAGGTCTGTATTTATGGTTCTGGGGATGGAACTCAGTTCTTCGTGCTTACACAGTGAACTCTTCCCAAACAAGCATCTTCCAGCCCCTAGGCCAATTGTACTGCAGTCTCCTTGATAACTTAATGGAGAGTGGTTGCTTAATGACCATGGGGAAATGTTCTGGAAACACGATGATGGTTACACAACATTGTAAATGAACTACAGGCATTTCAAACAGCCTATTTCATATTGTGTATATTTATGGCCTTCCCAAACCATAAAAACATAACTATCTTTTTGCTCAGAATTAACTGTTCCATGAACAACCTGGTGGCATAGTACAATTTCATTTAATTCTTGAACTAGTTCCAGAAAATAGGTACTTCTATGATTCTTGATGCACAGTTAAGGAGGTGCGGCTTAGTGTGGTCATAGTGTTTACGTGGAACTCGGGGCTGTGGGTCAGTGTCCCCATACTTCTTTACCCTGCTCTTTGCCCCTCCCCACAAAGGCTCTACATCTCTATTTTTACTGTTTATCTTCATTCTGTGATATTTTTTTAAGTCTCAGTTCTCAGACGTGATATACACATATTTATAGTCAGGTTATTTTCTAGATTGCCAAGACAGTAAAAACCCCACAAGTGAACATCAGCCCTTAACAGCCTTATGAGTATTGCAGTATTATCAAAATATTGTAACTTTTAAAAGATGAGCTAATGAGTAGGTATAAATTGTTCTGATTTGTCTTTTAGTTTGTTGTTTTGTTTTTAGCAATTAGGGGAGGGGAGTATTCATTCCCTTACTTGTTTTAGGAGCTGTGTTTCTTCTTTGCATGAAAAGCTGTTGCTTCTGTGAGCCAGACTGAGACTGAGCAGTTGCAGATTCACCGGAAGTTTCTCAGTGATTCTGTAAGAACTCAGCTTTCCAGTTTGTAAGCCCAGATTTCCTCAGAGTTTTGCAGCATACTTTTGCTTTGTTAACATGGAACAACCAAGAAATAATGGACAGTTGCTTCCCCCTGTCACTGTGACTAGACTTGTCTTGGTCCAGAAAATGTGGGATCTGTCGGGTGATTGCAGGAGCTAGAAGAAACTTACCGGACCAGGTAGGGTAACGAACATTGAACTAAGGACAGAGCAGAGGCAGGGCCCCTCTCAAAATACTTGGCTGACTGTTATTCTATCACAGAGTCACTGCTCTGCTTCACTTTCTGAGCCCAGAGGAAATGACCACTGGAAGTCTTATGTGGTCTGTGAAGATATGCTGCCATCTGGTGGCCAAAGTCAAGGAGGCATGTTAGTGGCCTACAACAGAAGCTCAGCTGGGAGTAACCACCAGGCTAAGTCTAAGAGAACCAGAATCCCTGAAAATCAGGACAGCAGAGGGACCAACCTGGATGAGTCCTCAGCCTCAACACCAAGTCAGCATTGGAAAATAAAAACCTGATCAAGTCCAGGACATGAAGTGAAGAGAGGGAGAGTTCCAATCTTAAAAAAGTAACACCACTGACTTGATGTTATTATTGATATGGAGAAAAATTGGTAAGCGAGCTAGAGTTACATGACTTAGTTCAGTCCAGTTTCTATCCTAAGAATCATTTTCTCAGTAGATATGTTATAGGACCAGGAATGAAAAAGAGCTTAGTGTGGGGTGGTATCAGAAATCTATGGTGGGGTAGAAAGAAAAGTAGTGAAAGAAAAATCTTGTGGAATTAGGCATGGCTGAGTTCAACAATTTGCTGATATGATGATGACAATAATTATGGAGGTGATAACAGTGACGGTGATAACTGATGGTGAGGTGGAGATGTTGACGGAGATGATTGGGATGGCGCAGATGTTGATGATGATGGTGATGTGATGGAGACACAGATGGTGACGTAGTGGTGTTGATACTGATGATGAAGAGGGAGTGTCGATGGTGGTGTTGTCATGGTGATGATTTGTGGTAATGGTGAAGATAGTGATGATTGCAGTGGTGACAGGTGGTGAAACAGAATGTTGCTGATGATGGTGACAGGAATTGTAATAGTGGTCCTGATGTGGAGGTGGAGATGTTGATGATGATAGTTGTGTTGGTGGTAATAGTGATGGTGGTGATGGTGATAATGATGCTGAGGCTAAGATATTGATGACGATAATGATGGTGATGATGGCAATGGAGATTATGGTGCTAGCAGTGATGATGATAGTGATAATGGTATATTAACTATACCATAGTATTAATAGCCACACATGACCTTATTAAGTAGTACAGATGCAAACTCTGATGCTTATAGAAGTTAGCTAAATTCCCAGTGTCCCAGGGATATTGAGTTAGAACTTACTACCATATACTTAGGAGTTTGGATCTATCTTTAACTAAGATACTTCCCTTGTTTCTGTGAGCAAACACATGACCAAAGGGACAAACTGTTTCTTTTGGTTCATGGTTTCAATGTAGTCTATCATGGCATGGCAACTGCTGCAGTTTGCAACTGTGTCAGGAGGCTGCTTGCTCACATCTTGGTGAATCAGAAAGCAGAAAAAAGGGAGGGCTGGTTCTCATTGAGTTACACACACACACACAGAGAGAGAGAGAGAGAGAGAGAGAGAGAGAGAGAGAGAGAGAGAGAGAGAGAGAGAGAGAGAGAACGCTCTACATCATGCTCTCAGCCTAGATGGGACATCATCAGTGGGATGTCCCTAATTATCCACAGCTGGGCTTCTCTCCAGGTCTCTGCAGCCAGGCACAGGCTGTGTAATCACATGTCTCTGAGCATCAGGCACCTCATTTACACAGAGGAACTTTTTTTTTTAAATTGCAAAGCACTAAGAATAACCTAGCACTTTCCTGGCCTCAGTGCTGCAGAATCAGAAGTGTAAAGTGTGGTAAAGGGAGACCAGAAATCAGTAGCTAGGGGACACTGAGTTTGGAGTGATGTAGACTAGAGGTTCAGCTTGTGTGTGTGTGTTTGCTTTTAGGCCATAAAATCTTTCTTGGAAAGAAAGACTTCTCCAGAGGACAGAGCCAGTATACTCCCCAATACTCCTGGGAGAGGGAGGGAGACTATATTTGTAAGGTGTTCTTACTGTTCCACAGCCAAGGCATCTTGCTAGATCTAATTGTCATTGGGCAGATGCAAAGTTAGAAGGAGGAGTTCCCCGAGTAAGTAAGTTACCCTGACCCCATCAACTGTATCTAGACATCAGGAGAACAACTGAGTTCTCTCCTCGCCAAGCTGCTGTCATTTTGTTCCTCTCTCTGTGTCTCTCATACACATTAAGTATGTGAGTATTTGGGGAGACAACTACTTTAGCTACAATTTTGTTATTATGTTGCACCTTATTTAAGAATGCAAAATAAACAGTAAAGTTACATGAAAAGTGCAGACTGATCTCCCAGTTGTGCCTGAGCCCTCTCCCCTGGGGAAGGGACATTTGTACACCAACTATAAAGATCAAGGGTCTAAGGAGCAATCCATCTTCTCCTCACATCTTGGTGAATGGCTATGGAGATGTAGCAAGTGCCCAGACAAATACAGAAAGGGACAGGACCACATTCACATGCAGGACTTTGTACAAATTGCACCAAATTGTTCCCTTTGTCATAGAGTTGTAGATCAAAGCCAGGTTATCTCACCTTGAGTATCTCCCCAGCCAGTGATGTAACAGAGTGTCCGGTCAGCAACCACGTAATTTGAAGATGGCAGACAAGCTGGAATGACTTTTTTGTTGATGATGGCAGGGCTGAAAGGTAAGCACCATAGGTTACATCAACCACTCTGCTGGAGACCTCTACCTTTTACCTGCAGATTACACACAGCCAAGTGTCACCTGCCTCAATGTCCCAGCATTCTCTGAGCTTGTATTTCTTCATTGGCATAGAACAATATACCCTTCATCCTCACACTACCCTAGAGTGTCTTCTGAGCTAAATGATCGATTGTATGGGAAGGTATGTATGTTTATGCATATGTGTCCACTTAGGTGCCAAACACACACTTGTGCATTTGCAGATGGAGGCCAGAGATTAACATCAGGAGTCTTCCTCAATTGCTCATCACCTCATTTTTTGAGACAAGGTCTTCCACTGAACCTGGAGTTCACTGAGTTGGAGAGACTGGTTGCAGTGAGTTCTAAGAATCCTTTTTTCTGTCTCCTTGGTGCTAAGGTTGCAGGCTCACACCTTCATGCCAAGTCTTTTACATGATGCTGGAGATTTGAGCTTGGGCCCCCAGCACTTTACCAACTGAGCCCTCTCCTTAGCTCTGTCCTAGGGTTTATGATTTACTATTTAATTTAAGATGGTGCCATTCTGTGGATAGACCATCTAGATGCCACCCAGATACACTAAAGCCAAAAGGTATTTAGCCAGAACAAGTTGCTCCACCTTTCTGGATCCCAAATCTCCTCATCAGTTAAAATAATTCAAATGGTTCTAAGAATCCAGGCAAATGGTTTATACCAAGTGGGAGTGAGTTCAAAACAAGCAACTTGCAGGAGCCAAATGACCCCGTTTTCAAGGAATCTACATCTGCAGTTTCATGAATTCACAAGCATTCTAACTTTGGTTTTTCAGACCTTAGTGAGTTCAAGAAGAAAAATGACTGGAAATGAGAAATGCCCAGTTTTCACAGAAAAGCCACACTGTCTCCAGTTTTGGGACAAATACCCAGAATGACCAAAACAGCCCCAGCCTCTCTCAGGGATATCATTCACAGGCTCCTTTACAGGACACCAAAGACCTTAGGCCTTCAGGCTGTGAGGTTTGGAAAAAAATACAGTAAAACCCAAAAAACAGGTCAGGCTGTCAGAGAACATGCTCCTCCTATTTGCTGAATTACTTTGAGCCATCAGATCACCCTGAATATCTGAGAGGACTATACAGATAGGAGGTCTTGTATTTGCTCATTTGGTGGAGTACAAAGGAAGGCTCCTGGGAACATTAGAGAAGATGACTTCTTTATAGAGAAATACCCTTCTTTCCTTCTAGTGCATCAAAATGCCCCCAAGACATCACCTATCAGTTTACAGCCCAGAAACATTGATTGCCCTGTGTGTAAGAACAGGCCTCCCTGTAGTGGCTTGCACTGGCTGGACCAGCACCTTCCAGAATCATCTCCCTGTCATCTGGAACCCATCAGGCACAGCTAATGTGCCCCTAATGCCTGCCCCAAATGAGTATTTCTCAAAATAGCTGACTGTTTGTAAACTGTATCCACAGGGACCTGTTTCCAAACATTCCCAACTCTATGGCACAAGCCTAAATTACCCAGTATCAGGCTTTTTAAAAAAAAGACACATTTCATCAGAGAAAACAAAGCTTGTGTTTGTGATTTGTAGAAACAAATTTCATTCAGCTCTTTCCTATATGGGCTGGTTCATTGTTTGTTTGAATATATGTGTTATGTACAAGTACATGGGGTACCAGCAGAGGCCAGAAGAGGGCAGTAGAGTCCTTGGAGGCGAAGTTACAGGTGGTTGAGCTCTACTGGATACAAATGCCAGGAACCAAACTCAAGCTCTCTGAAAAGGCAGCATGACCTCTTAACTGCTGAGCCATCTCTCCAGCCCCTCTTCCCCGCCACCAATATTTATTTATTTTTGTTGTTTTTGGTTTTGGTTTTTGGTGTGTTGAGAGGAGGTCTCTTTATCTAGTCCTGGCTTTCCTGGAATTCACTATGTAAACCAGGCTGGCCTCAAAGAGATCTACCTGCCTCTGCCTCCCAAATGCTAGGGTCAAAGGCATGTGCCACCATGCCAGGCCCATGCTTGTGGTTTTAAAAGTGTTTTGAGATACATAATGTCATTTGATTCTCTCAGCACATAACATCAAGAGGACCTTTGTCAACCTGAGTAACTGATGGTGAATGCATATTAGCTGGTGAGCATTGGGTGAGGAAGAACCTGGGGGCACAGGGCACTTTACATTTTAACTCTTTCTTCACATGAGTAAACTGAGTCCTGATTCCCTTTCCAGGGCTGTACCTGTTGGTGTGCAGGGCTAGGCTGATTCCTGGTTTTCTGATAAAGTTTACCCTGTTTTATCTAGACCCTCATGCCTTTGCCTCCTTCTCCAACCCCACATGGTTGTGGCTCCTAAAGCCCAGCTATGAACCACCGTCTTCACTCAGAGTGGGGTGTAAATCCCAGGGAACCCATACCGGCTTAGCTTCAGCAGGGCAATGTCGGCTCGGTTGGGCTCCAAGAACAGTTTCCCTACTTCTATTTGCTGAACATCTGACCCACGGATATCTTCTTCATGCGCACCCAGGATAACCTTGTAGAATGAAGGTCTTGAAGATCTAAAAAAGATCGTGACATCAGGTGCAGAACAGTCCAGACCTTTCCCTGGTGCCTTCCTGTATCATACACTTCCCAACACACACAGCCACCAGAATCTGTGACTCTTGCATAACAAGAAATGGAATCCCAGATTTGTTTGAACCTGTGATGTTCTTGACCTTGACAGGACCAGTGCCTGCCACTGAGCAGATCTGTTTCTCCAGGCCCAGGCCCTGTTTTGGGTCCTTTGCTGATTTCTTTAGAACATTTCCCCTCTTGCCCAGTTGTCTTGGTGACTGCTGTGGACTTCTGCACACATACTCCTGGGTCCCTTTATAACACTACCATTGGAGGGAGGAAGGCAGGATGGGAGAAGAGGAGGGAGGGAAGGGAAGAGGGCATCAACCTTTAGAAGGAGACGTCATGGCAGTTACCCATGGAACTTACTTCTCCAAGCAGTGTGCAGCCGTCAACACCCACTCTGGGGATATCAAAGTACCTCCACAGAAGTGCTGTCCACCAAATCTGGGCAGGGAGGGGGTGACAAGATGCTTTGTTTCATTCAATTGCACAGAAAATCAGAAGGACAAGTCTATTCCCAGCAGAAAGGCTGACAGCCCATGGATAGAACAGCAGGGATATTGCACCATCTATCAACCGTACTCTTAAGACATTGGGGAAAGTATAGGATGCTGCCTGTCCCCATGGAAGAGAGGCAGTGGTTCTATTGTGCTTGTACTTTGACTTATTAGCCCTCGACCCCAATGAAAACCACCACTTAAAACCTGCCCCCGAGGCTGCCTTTATTTATTATTAACTAGGGCTTTATAAAAGGTCTTCATGAATCACCCTTTGAGGAGCCAAATATGACCCCCAGAGCAATAATTTAGGATAATGAGATTACCAACTCCCAACTGGGGTATAAGGACTAGAACACAAATAGCTTAATATGTAAGATCAGGTCAGCAAAAACAAACAAACTCTGTGCCTGGAGAGATAGTCTAGAGGTTAAGAACATTGGCTATTCTTCCAAAGGAGCCAAGTTTGGTTCCCAGCACTTCCATGGTGACTCACAACCATCTGCAGATCCAGTTCCAAGGGATCTTCTTCCCTCTTCTGGTTTCCAAGGGCACCAGACACACATATGGTACACATTCTTACGAGGAGGTAAACACTCTTACAAATAAAATAAAAATAAATCTTAAAAAAAAAAAATACTCAGTAACACAGTGAGGCAGCCTTGCCCACATCTGTCATGGCATTCTGCAAGCTCATAGTGGGGACTGTGAACAGCAGCTGAGCATGCACAGAGGTGTGGAAGTGGGCCACGCTAGCCAGCAAGCCTGCGATGCACATGTATACTTTAGAAGCCATGCCCAGAAAAAGTGAGTTAAGGATGATAGATGTTCTGCCACATGCAGCCTGCTTCCACGGGTTCAAATGTGTCTCTCTTAAACCAGGGAAGTCACAAGCTGGCTTTATTGAATATTTGTAAATACATAGGCAGCCTCTATGTAAATTCAAGGGGTAACAAAAAGTTATGTAGTACTGTGAAACGCCTACATCTCTAACAGGCAGGTGCCTTTATGAGCCCCATGCCTGCACAGTGTCACATATGTGAAGATATTCTTTTTATTTTACAGCAGCCAATGTGTGTATGAACCCCTAGAGCACTTTCCATGTTCTCTGGAAACATCATTTCACAAAGTTTATTGTATCTTTACACAGTGACCAAGAGCTGGTTTTTCTTTTTCTTTTTGTTCTTAAATACCATTTTTGGCCATTTTCAAAGTAGAGAATCTAAGAAGACAGCTTTTTCAACTTTACAGAGCTGTAGTTCTTCAGTAGGAGGATGTAGAGGAAGACGGTAAGGCTAGGTAGCATTGGTTGCCACGATTGCTTTCTGAGGCTCACACAATCAGGTGGACAAACATTTCTGCAAATTCTTACCTTGTTCTAAGACTGATCTGCCAGGGCCAGGAGTGTGGATTGGCCACACAGCCACCCACCACCCTCCCAGGGCATTTCTTCGGTTCCGTCTGAGGCTTCCCACACTCAAAGGATGGGGGTGCTGTGAAATGATGTGGGAGAAGAGGGTCATACTGAGGTAAATGTGATAGTTCGGGCAAAACAGTCCTGATAAATTCATGGCCTGTGGCCAGGTACTGAGTTTGTGACCTTCCCAGAGTCAAAAGCAATCTTTGAAACAGTTCCCTTGAATACAAAAGTGAGAGCAGACAGCACAGAATCCTATCCTCTGAAGGAACCATAAACTCTATTTAATTAAATTGATGTGTAGCAAAGTCTTGATGGACTTTGATAAACATATCTGTGATATACTCAGTATATTATATTTGGATGACCAAGCTTTGCTTGTCAAAACCATCTATGTGGTGTGCCCAGCCTGCAGCCCACAGCCCACAAGAATCTCAGGAGAGCTACAAATGTGGTCCAACCAACATGTCTGTAGAGGACAACATTGTGTTACAATGTCAAAATTCCTTAACAATGGAAGGTTTACTGGAAGCCATAGCTGTTATTGCCATTGAAAGGCAATATGAATCTTTCTTTCTTGTGAATCAGTGTGGGTTGTATGTCTGTCTGTGTACATGTATGTCTGTATGGGTAGACAGCAAGTGCACTATCCTCAGCTCAAGTTTACCTTCTTTCTACCGATTTCAGCATAGATCCAGTCCTCCCACCCCTCCCCTACTCCACCCTACCCTTCCCTGCATACTGCCCCACACAGCCCGCTATAATCAACCAGTATCAGTTAATCCACATGCCTCACCTGCTTTTCCTCTGTCTTTACCTTTTATGTGCGTTCCTTCTCATCCGCCAGCCTGCCAGTTAACTAGAGAGCAGGATCTGTATCTCATTTTTGGTAATTCTCACTAACAAGAATGCAGGGGCTATTCAAAAACACTTCTTTGAGGCCTGGAGCCCCAAAGTCTTCAGAAAGGTAACTGTAAGCACTGTTCATAGCATTCCTCAGAAGAAATTCCTTTGGTCTTAGTCAACCAGAGAGACCACACTCTGAAATAGTTGGAGCCCAAATTTTGCACTTTCTATTTGTCACAGCCTGTTCTGAGAATCTTATGTACAGAAGGCTTTTCACAAATAGACATGTTGTGATGGGAGCACCCTTTCTACAGCTCAGCTCAGTGACTACCTCTGTGCCTTGCACTTCATACATGTGCAGACGATGGTTGGTGTTCATCATCTCGATACAACTTGCAATCACTTGAGGGGAGGAGGAACTCTCAGCTGAGGAATTGCCTCCATCAGATAAGCTTTTGGACAAGTCTGTGGGTCATTTTCTTGATTAACGATTGATGCAGTAGGGCTCATCCCACCATGGGCGGTACCCTTCCCTGAGAAGGTGGTCCTGGGTGGTACAAGCAGTCTGAGCTAGTCATCAGGAGTTAGGCGGTAAACAATGCTTCCCCCTGGTTTCTGTTTCTGCTTTCCTGCTTCGAGTGCCTGCCTGGCTTCCCTCAGTGATGGATTGTGGTATAAAAGGGTAAGTCAAACAAACCCCTTTTGTCTCCAAGTTGCTTTGGTTCATGGTGTTTTATCAGCAACAGAGAAACTAACTAGAACAGACACTGGTACCAGTGTGACAGACCTAATCATGTCATTTTGGAGAGGACTGTGAAAGGATTTTGGAGCTTCGTGCTGGAGCTGAAGAAGTTATTCTGTAAGAGTTTAGAAGACAAGAATGTTGAGAAAAATGCAAGCCTGGCTTATGACATTTTAGATGGGAGTTTGAGAGTCCCTCAAAGACACCCCTGGCCCTATTTACGTGATATTTTGAATTAGGTAAGTGAAAACTCTGCTGCTTTGCCCAGATAGTCGATGCTGGTCAGCTGGGGCTGAACTATCAGCTGTGATTCACAAGAGATTAGCATCATTGAAGTGGAAACTCCTGGAAATTCTGTCCTCAGGGTCAGCACACAGGAGCAGAAGACTGTTTGGGGTGGGGGTGGGGTGAACCTGTACATCAGTCTGGCAGTGAAACTTGGCAAATTGTGTTTAAGCATCTCTCATGTGGTACTGGTTTTGAAGGCATGAAGGAGTTATGGAGAGCAGCTGAGATGGCACCGTGAGATGGGGGTACCAAAGCTTGACTCTTGACTCATGCTGACAAAGACCCTCTGGTTTTCAAGGCTGTTCTAGAGAGGATCAGAGGTGAGAGGATCCAGGGGTCTGTGGTGCTGTAAGTGAGAAATGTCCCTCAAGGGTGTGAGCACTTGGTCCCCAGGTGATGGAATTGTTTGGATAGGTCAAGGAACTTTCGAGATGTGGAGTCTTGCTGAAGGAAGTACATCACTAGAGTGGTCTTGAGAGCTTATTACCTCAGCCTACCTCCAGTTGACTCTGTTTCCTTGGTTGACCTAGTCCCTAAGCCCCCACTCCTGCCATCAGAATGCAGTCTCTTCCACTGTGGATGTCTAGTTTCTTGGACCAGTAAGCTATGAGTGTTTTCTTGAGTTGCTTTTCCTCATGGTATTTTATCATAGCAAAGCAAAATAGCTCATGCACACCCTAGTCCAGTACCTCTGGACTTGTGAACATCTCAAGTCAGATGTGGATGAGGTCATGGGAAGCTGCCTGGAATCAATTAGGTAGTTCTCTTCTATACTTTGAGGATATAGTATTAAATTTTGTTGATATGGGGCAAGGACAATAATAGGCCACTTTCAAGATGCTCATATGAATGAGGGCTCAGGGTAAGAAGCAGCCTTTTCCTCCTCTGAAGCACTCTGCTCAAAGCCTGTCTGTGGCAGTTGCTGGTTTTGTGTAACTCCTCATGAAGAAGATGTTTGCTCTATTTATTGGAAAGTAATTTCCTTATAGAAAGGGAAGAAGAGAGAAGAGAAAGGAAGAGGAAATAAGGAAAGCCAGAGAAACTTACGACACACTGGGACGTCACAGTAATCATAAAGTTTTCTGGGGTTCATTGTATAGCACCAAGGACCATTGACATCACCATCTGGGTTTCGGCAGTACTGCAAAGAGACAGGATCTTGAGGGGAGGCTCCCCTGGAGTGGAGGGAGGACCCAGATAGAGAGCTATAAAACTTACAGGACAGAAGGGAGTGTCCCTTTGCTTTCTTCCTTGCTGGATTTATTTTTATTGTTGTTTTTTGGGTTTGTTTTGTTTTTGTTTTGATAAAGTTGGGTTTATAAAGCATCAGTCTCAGACTGTCACTGTTCATGTCTCTGCTCAAACCAAGTTCCAGCTAAGGAAACCACTCCCTGGGCCAGATGTGAGAGAGCCAGACATCAGGGACTGTGAGGCATTACTGGCTGCCTTGTCATAAATTCGCTTCAGGAATCCTGTGCCCCATGAAGCCTTGTTGTTGACTAAAATGTTTGTGGGTCAAGACAGAAGGGCAATGTTTTCTCTGATAGCGTGATACAATAAATACAAACATGATCTCTGCTCCCTGGTTTCTGCCTCCTCTGACCTATATCTGGAGGAGCATCATTCACAGCCCCTAAAGCCTTTGTGGCTTCCTTGATTGACAAGAGCATCTCTTGTTCTAATGAAGTGACCAAGAGAGCATCTAGAGGGGCTTGGGATGTGGCAGGTGTAGAGTGTTCAGCAGAACCAACCATGAGCAAAGCATTGGGACTTTTGGCTTATGTTCTGACCCCCACCCACCCCCATCCCCCAGGAGGAGAGGCCTGAGGGTTGCTTTGATCACCAAAGGTCAGTTCTGTGGACAATCACATCAGCATAACAAAGCTTTCATTAAAAAGCCAAAAGCATGTGTTCAAAGATTCCCAGGAGTTGTGGAGTACTGGACAATGATATGCCCAGAGATGTCAAGACTGCCCCTTTCACACTTCTTCCCATGCAGTGTCTCCCACATCTCCTCACAGTAGTTATCCCAGGAGCCATTCTATCTGGTTCTTCCCAGACAGTATCAGAATGGAGCTAAACTGTAGGACACCCAGCTGTGGATTCACCTGTGTCCCCCGACTCCACCCAGGCCCACTCCAAACTCTCCCCAGCCCTTTCTTTTCTCTCAACACCAAGGATCAGTGCTGAAAAATTCAGGGTCCTGAGATCCCAAAGCTACGTCTCTAGGTCTCCCTCAATAACGCCTAAATCCCACCACAACCCCATCCTGAATCTGTTCAAAGGCTGGTCAGGAAAATGCAGAACAGAACTCGAACCACAGTGGCTTACGTTCTTTTCCAGACCCGCCCGTGGGTTTGTCTGTGGGGTAAAGATGCTGTGCCTGTGGGGATCCTGGGAAGCCCATTCTTGGCACAGCGTGCCAGCTGCAGTGACAGCTATTTTGCCTCGATAGTCTTTACCATTTCCATACATGCAGTCTGTAGGAAGGGAAGAGAGAGATTGTGTGCCCCTGGGTAGTCTAAACATGATATAGCATAAATGTGCTAGTGCTGATTTGCTCAAATACAGTGGTTGTCAACCTTCTTAATGCTATGACCCTTTAATATGGTTCCTCCTAATTTTATGGTGACCCCCAACCATAAAATTATTTTCACTGATTCTCTGTAATTCATTTTACTGCAGTTATGAATCATTATGTAAACACCTGTTTTGTGGTGGCTTTAGGTGACCCCTGTGGAAAAGATCATTAGACCCCTCATGGGGTGTAGACCCACAGGTTGAGAGCCAATGTTTTAACATATTAGGTTGCCTTTCAATGGTAGAGCCACCGTCGCAGCAAACACTGACACCATGACAATTAACAAAACTTGCTACTTAGTTTAAGAACTTGCTAGAAGTGTTTACAGGCACAGGCTTGGAAGCAATCTTAACATTGGTAGGATATTTTAGAAGGGGATTCAGGCTAGAGCATAAGGAAGTTCAGCTCTACAACAGTGTGAATAGTTAGAAAACCTGAAGGGCTCACAGGGTGCCTCAGGAAACTGTCCACCCACCTTCTGCCAAAGGTCACCTCCCCAGACACCCCAAAATGGTGCTGAGGCTCATTCCACACAGCTGACCCTCAGCCCACACTAGTTTTCTACACAGTGTGAGAATGTCACCAGTAACACTTCCTCTTCTGTGTCCAGTGTCCACATCTGCCCAAGGACACCTGGTCACCGGCTCCTTACCTGGCTCAGGGGTGGTCTGCACATTTGGGACCTGGGGTACAATGGCTGATTGTGTAGTTCTCCCTCCTGTCTCAGAGCATCTTCTCAGGTTGCAGTATTCCCACCTGACGCTCGGGTCAGTGGTATAGCACCAGGGGCCCTTGTCAGCATCTGGGTTCCTACAGTAGTTCATTTCCAAGCCGCTGCAAATCCCAAGACAATGCAGTCAGCAGTGATGGAGGAATTCAGCTCTTTCTCAATCTCGTTACAATAACAGTGTTAGTGAGGTACCACTGGAGCATCCTACTAAAGATACTAACAGGAATAATCACAAACGATCCTCTTGGACAAAACCAAGACAATGTAAATGTAATAGATTTATATTGTATACATTTATAATATATTTACATCATAGCAATGTAGAATATATTGTAACATAACATATATTAAAATGTACAATATAGTTACATTGTATAAATGTAAAAACAGGCATAATATTCTCCTTTGACACTCTGCTAAATGCTTTTCCCCAATGTCAATCTTGAAATGTAATTTCAGATTTTAAAAAACAAACACAGATATATCAATATCTTGCTTTGACTGGGGTTTAGGTTGGGGGCATTGTTGTTTTACACAGCATTTGTTATTCTTTAACTATTCTGGAAAAAGTTGCCCCTTATACATTGAACTGCTTTGCCATCTGCAATGAAAAGCCATGTGTCCATATGAGCCAGAGTTTATTTCTGTACTGTGTCTTGCTTTGTCTGTGTCTCTTCCTGCCAACACCATGACACTACTGTGTCTTGGTCACTGTGTTTCTGTGGACTTCAGGGTCAACTCTCCAGAACCATTCATTTAAACATTATCTTGATTATTCTGAAACATTTGCCTGTAAATGTTGCCACTTTCTCTAAAACCAGACTTCTAGAATTTGTGGGCTGAATCCAAAGCCTAACTTGATAAGAGGCTGATATTAAATGTAGTCTTTTGATTGATATACAGGATCTCTCTAGCTTTTAATTTTCTCCTTAACAATGTTTAAGATATACAGTGTGCAGTTCTTAGGTATTCTATATTAAAACTTTCACTAAGTACCTTGTGGCTTTTATATTATTGCTGATGTATACATTTTCATTGTTCAGTTAAGTGTGGCTAGTGTAGACATACAATGAATTGTCAGGCCTCATATAGACCTGCTGCTCTTTGAACATGCAAGTTCACTCTGTCATTAGGACTGTCTGTATCCATTAGTCATGTGTCCTGTGAATAAACACGGCTGTACTTCATTTCAAAACCTGAGGCCCTCTGTTCTTTTCCTCCCTCCCTCCCCCCTCCCCTCTGCCCCTTCCTCCTCCAGTCACACCCTTCCTTCTTCCCTTTCTCCTCCCTCGCATCCTATCTCTTTCTTCCTCCATTCTTTCCTTTCTTCCTTCTTCTCTTCCTAACTTGCTTTTTCCTTCATTCCCTGTCCTCACTTCATTTCTCCTTTGTCTCCCCCTCCTCCCTTCCTAACTCTCTTGCTTCCTCCCATTGTCTTATGCAGTGGCTGCCAACACTGGTACCCTGGCAGCTCATACACCTTCTGAGCACTGTGCTCGGGACCTGGAGAGGGTACTGAAAGACATCTAGATGCAGATGCAGCTAGAAATGTTGGCCTGGAAGCCAAGGCCAAAGGAAAACTCCAATACCACTCAAGTGGCTCACGCTGGAGTGACATATCCCCAATGTGAGAGATGGCGGCATGATCTTTAGTGCAGGTCTGATGACGGTACCATTTTTAACCTTTATGATGACTTGCTCTCAGAAGGTTTCCACCAATGTGATCTTACCATCCCTTGCTCCCACAAAATTTCTCAGGAAAGGAAACCAGTCCATGTCTTCTCTTCTCTCAGGCCTTTTTGCAAAAGCTAAGTTCCTGACACACTCTTCCCCATGTGCTGATCTCAGAGAAATCTGAGTTAGTTTAGTGCATAGGGCACTTAAGGGAAACCTAAGTCGGCCATTGATCTCTCATGGTTAAAATCAAAGACATACGCATTTGGGAAGTTCTCTGGGGTCTTCATATGCCGATGTGGAGACATAGATGCCCAGGACTGGCACTTTTTCCCTGTGATGGTGGTAGACGATGTGCCCCGATAGCTCTGCCCGTTGCCTTGGTAACATTCCTGGACCACAGGTGTTTGCTCTGGGAGAACTGAAATCAAAGCAGAAGAAATGGAGACAGATGAGATCTGGGGTAGACAGATCCAGCACTAATTTATGACACACACTGTAAGCAATGTGGGAATTCCCATTGCTCCTTTTACATATTAACAGGTAGATGAACATCACGCACACATGCACACACAGTGCACTTGCACACACAAGATTTATAGAGTTGTAGAACATATAAGACAAATTTAGATCCCAAAACCTTGAATAACCCTATCAAAAAATGGGGTTCAGATCTAAAAAGGGAATTCTCAGCAGAGGAACTACGAATGGCTGAAAGGCACCTGAAAAAGTGCTCTTCATCTTTAGCCATAAGAGAAATGCAAATCAAAACAACTTTGAGATACCACCTAACACCTGTTAGATTGACTAAGATAAAAGGTA